>JAKCPB010001171.1:0-114759 GCA_021442155.1 Cymbidium sinense | reverse complement strand
CCATCTTGCATTCATATGACTTATCCTCATGGTTTTAAAATGCGTGGTGGTGTTAGCGACCTTCTCCGGCGGGTTGTAAGTCCGAGAGTCTAGATAGGCTAGTTACCTCATGTGAAGAGAATGACCAATGATTCTCAAGGATAGAACTAGGTCAAGCTTGACATGTGTTATAAGCACTTGTAGGGTTAGCATCCTTTTAGGAATAAGTCTTCAATCCTATGCATTTATATAGTCTTGTGCTGCTAGAATCTAAGCCCTAGATTTCTAAGAAAATGACAACTCAAAATCTAAAATTAAATCCCAAATTTGAAGCCTAATACTGGGTGTCTCAATATCAATAGACATTTCCTACTCTTTTTCATTTGACTCTTTAAAATAACTCTCTCCAATTTGGACCTCTCCTAATTAAATTTCCAAAAATCAATCATTTAAAAGCTACTTTTGTAGTCTTTAGAAATAACCACTTATTTCTTTAATCGAGTATTCTTAGGAAGAGACCCTTCATAATATGTAATTAACTATAGAGGCTTGCATTTATAGGAAACCATGATCACAGGATAAAATAAACCTCGTTCTCCTTTTTCATGTAGTTCAAGGGAAAATACTCTGGTACATGAAAGACCCATTAGTCTTAGGAGTCTTTTATTGAAATGATCGAATTCATTACAAGAGAGCATGTTTATCTTTGAGATCATATGTTTATTCCTTAATGTCAAAATTGTCCATCTAAATAAAATATTCTTAAACTCTATATGGTGTCATTTCTTTCCTCTATTCTAGAGAAAACACCAACATACTTTTCGGAGACTCTGGGAATAGTTTCTCTCCATCTTTAAATATAGATGGTTATTTTTATATATCATCAGTGTACTAGTGTAAATCATCGGTCATGATTGCCTTTCTTTCCATTGGATACTTTTCTGTTTCATTCTTGGTTGAATTTATCCAACATCTAGAAACAAAATCTGGAAGGAAATAAAATAAGAGAGAGAGAGAGAGAGAGAGAGAGAGAGAGAGAAAATCTTGGCCATATTATTGGCTAAATATTCTGATAGGTCAAAAACTTGTTTTTGACCATATTCTGGTTATTTTACATTTTTAACAAAATTAATTTTGTTACTAAAAGTAGGAAAATGGTTGGCTTGATCTTTCTACCAGCATTAGCTTTTGTTGACGGTGTTGCTTACGATGGCTCCATCATCAAATTTGGGGTTGGATTTAAAAACCTCAACAATACTTCCAACAGAGTAACTCTTGCTCCTATTACTGAGGCAAATCTGAAAATAAGCAACCTATTATGGAGTTTTCTAGTGTTTTTTTCCAGATACTATTGGGGATAGGATGCTTACTAGCCAGACTATTGAAAGGGTCCAGTAGGTACCTGTACAAAAGAAATCAAAGCTGCCCACTTCAGAGGCATTTCCTGCTCTAGTTCCCTTTAGCACCTTTGAAGTAGGTTCCACCTCTAAAACATATGAAATGACTAAAAGTAAGAAGAAAATAGAGGGAGGAGACTCAAGAGGATAACTCTTAGGGTGGGGAAGTAGAGATATCCTAGACATGGCTATGAAGATGGATAGATATACCCTTCCTAACACTTACACTTTTAGGTAGAAGCAAATTCTACCCTTTGTTTGTTTCCTAGAAAGGAGGACGTGATGAGGATTGCTAGTTTACCACCTCATCCTTTCATCCAACTTAAAAGAAAATCTTTAAGCAAGTAAATAGGGAATCCACCTTACACAGAGATTCCTAGATCTTCTTCCTACACTAAAGAAGATCTATTGAGAGCCATGAAGCATCAAGCTTCTTAAAATCTATCTAGAGAACTATCAGGAAGACCTGCCACCTTCCATCATCAAAGGGAAGGGAGGGCGGTCATGTCTGATAGGAGGAAACCTTCCTGCCTTGTGCCTATAGTATCTAGGCAATATCCTCATCTCGTGCACTCACTTACATGCATAGAGATCAATCTACTAGGTTTGAAAATGATAGGACTTTTCCTAAGAAAAAGAATAAAAGGGTTTATATTAAAAAAGGTCCTTCTACTTCTGAGCATAGGATTCCTTCACCACCCTTACCTTCTTCACCTTTAGAGAGATCTTTTGTTGCTCCCAATTCAGATGTGCCTCTATTTTCATCACTAGGGCCTCAGGCTGTGGTACATTCATTAGATATTCTCAGTAAGGGAATGGATTCTTCTCATCCATCTCCTTATGTCAGGGAAATTACTGATGATAGTCACTTAGGCCTGGGAGCCTTCCTCGAGAGTATCCCTACATCTCAGGGGAATGTGAATGAATCATCAAGTATAGATGAAAATGGTGGTCAATGGTTGTCATCTTAGATAGTAATGGTGTTTCACTCTCTTTATCTAAAGAAGAGATGGAAAACATTATTAAAGAATATGAAAAAAAATTAAAAATAAGTTCTGAATATTTTGATCATGAGCAAGATGACCTGTTGGAAGATGATTTAGGGTTGCTAGTAGCACATATCTACATAGTTGACACCATATCATCTAAGAAAGAGCAGGAAGAGACATAAGAAAACCCTGCTTTAGCTTTAACCCAACAACTTATCCTTCAGCTTCAAAAGAAGGATGCATAAATTGATTCTTTGAGTAAGGAGATGGAAGAGATGATTGCTACCATGCAATCACTCCAAAGTATGATTCCATCCTCTTCTCGACCCCATCAGATTGAGCATTCAGATTCATTACGTCCTACCGATGATTTGAGGTCTGGTTTGGAAGAGTACCGACAGAAGTTAAAACCAATTGTAGAACCTTCCAACACTAAAGACTTTGGTAGAACAATAGGTGAAAGAAGAATTTGCAAGGACTCGGGGCACAATCTTGACTCCAAAGGGTAGACCATACCCTGTGGAATTTTATTCCATTCCTTATCCTAAAGGGTTTGTGTCCCCATCTTTCAAAGTATTTGACAGGACTGGAAATCTCAAGTAGCATTTGGCTCATTTCCTGGTCTGTAATGTCAAGGGGCGATGCTCTTCTATTTAGATAGTTTATTAGCGAGTTGCTTTGGTATGTTGATTTACCAAATAATTTGGTGCACACTTTCACTAAATTAGAAGAAATATTTGTGAAGAGATTCACAGATTTTCAGCATCATGTTACCGTAAGAGACCTAGTGGTAGCATATTAGAAGCCTAAAGAGTCTATGGTAGATTATATCCTTAGATGAAGAATCCTCAGCTTAAAATGCAAGCCTCAGTTACAAGAGCAACATGCTGTAGAGATCCTCCTTAGGAATATTCATGGTCCTATTGCCTTCCTCCTCAAAGGCTTTACTATTAAAACCTTCAAAAAACTTCTGAATAAAGCTTTTAGTTTACAAGAAGAAGCTCCTATGATGTTTTTCTTAAAATACCAATCTGAGTCATCTAAGCCTAGGAAGCCTTTAGAAAAAAGAGCAGGCAATATCTCTATAATGAATAGAGGGAAAGCTCCTATGCAAGCACAACTAGAGTAAGCTTCATCTTATGAACCACCAAAGTAGCAAAAGTCATCATTCCTTAGGAATTTTTCAACTAGATCTTTCTCAGAAATGATGAACCTGACTTATTCTTTAAGAAAGAGGTAGTGAGAAAAATTTTAAAAATATGAAGAAAAGCCGATTTCAAACTCCTTGACCCAAGAAGGCCGTAAGAGGTAGGAAAAGTAAATGATCTCAATTATTTACCATATCATCGATGTTAGGCATACCATTGAGGATTGCTTTTATTCAAGAACCTGAAAGAAATTTTAAGATGGGATTGGTGACTATTCCAAAGGAGTACCTTATGGACCCTGACAAGGGTCTAATGTTATTATAGGTAGTTCTTCCAGTTCTTTATTTCAAAATGAATGGGATATAGCTTTATCCCATTCTATAAAGAAATATATGATAAAAAATTTAAAACTTGTCATGCAAGATCAGAGTCAGACCCGAGAGGTGATCACCTAGGTTGATCCACTAGAGTCTAGAGTATGAATTCCACCTCAACCCAGCTCAGCATTTTCAACTACACAAGATCAAAAAGTGTGGTGAGGGAGGGACATCTCTAATGATAGAACTCAGATAATAAAGATGGAAAGGTGGTACCATATAAGCCTTTATCTTCATGTACTTATTTCAAAAGAATGAATAAAAAGTCTATCTCTGATGACATTTCTTATGTTCATGCTATTTCTGATGAAAATGAGAATGAAAATTTGAAAAATTAAATATAAAAAAAAGAAGAATCTCATGATGTCTTACATGACTCAAGGTTAGAAACTTACATGGAAGATTTGCATGGTGACCCACTTATCATAGATATAGAAGTGTTAGACTTTGATCATTCATCAAAAAAAGATAGTCAAAATGAAGGAACAAGTTGATTCAAACTTTGGAGATATTAGAAGTAAATCTATAGTGGAAGAGTCTTACCGCCTCGTTTACCTCCCACTCCTCAAGAAAAAGGGAAGCAAATCATGGATGAAAACTCAAGTTCAGATTCCTTACTTAAAGAAATACTAGCAGAAATAAAAGTTCCCAAAGTAGATTATAATGTTCTAGCCCATCTTATGAAGCTCCCTAGATTAAGCATTTATGACGCCTCATTCTTTTAAAAGAAATGAGAGAGTCACTATGGTATTTTTTTTTGAAGATATGAGACACCACACAGATCTTAGGAGGTACTTATTGAAGTATTGGGTACGTCATTAAGAAATGATATACTATCTTGAAAGATAGAAATCAGTACCCTATAATGGACCTAATTACCTAATAAAGACTCCTAAAGCATGATGGGTCTTCGAATATACCAGGGATCTTTCCACTTCTTTATATGAAAAAGTAAAGTAGGGTTTATTTTAAGCCGGGTTTGTTAAGTTCCCTATGGAGGCAAGCCCTCATAATTAATTACATTCTAAGTAATGAGAATTCCTTAAAAATACTCTCGATTAAAGTAGACAATTAGGGTCTTTGAAGATTTCAAGGTTAAGACTATCAAAAGATTGATATTTTAGAAAATCAAATGGGATAGATCAAGGAGGAGACATATTTTTGAAATTAAAGATAGTTAATTCATTGAGTTGACATTTCATTAGATTTCTAAGAATTATAATTCCACAACATAAGATTTAAAATGCCTAAGATGAGGATTTATGCTTTTAAAAAAATAAAAAATCTATCCTAAATCTAGGGAGCTTTGGTGAATATGACCTAAATCTAAAGAGAAAAATAGTACCTAGTTTATCTAGATAAACCATTTGCTGACTTATTATCTGAGTGGCAGCTAACTTCTTATGCTTTAAATTCATGTAGGTAAGTCTTATGCTTTGTATCTTTGGCTCTCTGTTGTTTATTTAGAAATGAGACTAATTCCTAATTTTGGTTAGTTTTATTAGTTATTTATTTATTGTTATTATTTAGTTATAAGTTTAGTTATTTATTAGTTAATTTTACTTATTATTAGTTTTAGTGATAGAAAAGTTCCACTTAAACTTAAGGAAAATTTTATAAGATGGTGGTAAGACGCAATGACTTATGGTGTAGAATGTTGGCCAATAAAAGAGAAGCATAAGACTAAGTTAAGTGTTACGAGATGAGGATGCTTAGGTGGATGAGTGGCTTTACTCTTAGAGATAGAATGCAAAATGAGTATGTTCGGGAAAAACTTGGAGTAGCTCCAGTGGTAGATAAGATTAGGGAGAGTCGCCTTAGATGGTTTGGCCACATAAAGCGTCTGGTCCGATGACCGCTTAGGAGAGTAGATGCATTAAATTTGCCTTATATTAAGAAAGGTAGAGGTAGACCTAAAAAGACTTGGTTAAGTTGTATAAAAATGATCTTAGTATACTTGAATTAAATGAGAATTTGACACATAATAGGACACAATGGAGACGAAGGATTCATGTAGCCGACCCTAGTGGGATTAAGGCTTATTGTTGTTGTTGTTGTTAGTTTTAGTTTAGTTTTTAGTATTTTTTATTTAGTTATTTATTATTATTATTATTATTATTTATTAGTTTATTATTATTTTATTAGTTATTAGTTAGTTATTATTAGTTATTTTATTAGTTATTAGTTTAGTTATTATTTAGTTATTTATTAGTTAGTTTAGTTTATTAGTTAATTATTAGTTTAATTATTTATTATTAGTTTTATTAATTTTTATTAATTTTTATTCAATTAGTTTATTATTAGTTTATTTATTATTTATTTAGTTGTTAGTTTAGTTATTTTATATTTATTATTAGTTTATTAATTTTATTAGTTTATTATTTTATTAGTTTTATTATTAGTTTTCAAGTTAGTTAGGTTTTAGGTTTTTTAGTTTTTATTAATTATTAGTTATTATTAGTTTAGTTATTAATGGTTTAGTTAGGGTTTAGGGTTAGTTTAGGGTTTATGGTTTTGGATTTAGTCTTTGAGGTTTTGAGTTTAGGGTTTAAGAATTTAGGTTTTAGGGTTTAGGGTTTATGGTTTTAGGACTTTTTACTTAGGGTTTAGGGTTTAGGGGCTTAGTGTTTAGGGCTTAGGGTTTAAGGTTTAGGATTTAGGGTATAAAGTTAGTTTTAGGATTTAGTGTTTAAGGTTTAGGGTTTAGGGTTTATAGTTTAGGATTTAGGATTTATGGTTGAGAGTTTTTAGGATTTAGGGTTTAGAGTTTTTTTTTTTTTTTTTTTTTTATTTTTTTATTTTAAATAAAAAAGGTAGGTTTATGTTTATTTAGTTTATTTTTTATTTATTTTGGTTTATTTTATTTTTATTTTTTTATTTAATTTAGTTTTTTTATTTTAGGTTTATTTATTTTAGTTTAGGTATTTTGTTTTTGTTTATTTTTTGGTTTAGGTTTAGGTTTAGGTTTATTTTTAAATTTAGTTTTAATTTTTATTTTATTTTTTTAGAATTAGATTTTAATTTTTTATTTTTAGGTTTAGGCTTAGGCTTAGGTTTTTATTTTATTTTTTTAGGTTTAGGTTTTAGAATTTTATTTTAGATTTATTTTTAGGTTTTATTTTTTAGTTTAAGTTTAGGATTATTTTATTTTATTTAGTTTAAGTTTAGGTTTAAGTTCCATTTATTTTAGGTTTATGTTTTGGTTTTATTTATTTTAGTTTAGGTTTAGGTTTATTTTATTTTTATTTTAGGTTTAGGTATTTTTTTAGTTTATTTGGGTATTATTATTAATTTATTTTAAAGTTTTTTTTACGTTTTTTTTAGGTTTAGGTTTTCTTCTAATTTTTATTATATTTTATTTTAGGCTTATTTTATTTTTATTTTAAGTTTAGTTTTTATTTTATTTAGGTTTTTTTATTTTAGGTTTATTTTATTTTTAGTTTAGTTTAGGTTTTTATATATTTTATTTTAGTTTAGTTTTTTTTATTTATAGGTTTAGGTTTAAGTTTTAGTTTAGGTTTATATTTTATCTTATTTTTTATTTTATTTAGATTTAGATTTATTTATTTATTTTATTATTTTGTTTTATTTTGTTTAGGTTTAGGTTATGGTTTAGGGTTTAAGGTTTAGATTTATTTTATTTTTGTTTATTTAATTTTTAGAATTATGGGTTTAGGGTTAGTTTGAGGGTTTAGCTTGGGGTTTAGGGTTTAATTAGGATTGGCAGATTTAGGGTTTAGGGTTTTAGGGTTTAGGATTTAGGGTTTAGCATTTAGGGTTAATTTTTTTTTTAATTTTTAATTTTAATTTTGTTTTAAATTAAGTAAACCAGTATGTTTAGGTTTATTTTTTAATTTATTTTTTTTATTTATTTTAGTTTATTTTATTTTTATTTTTATTTTAGGCTTTTTTTATTTAGTTTAATTTATTTATTTTATTTTAGGTTTTTTTATTTTAGTTTATTTTTTATGTTTAAGTTTAGGTTTATTTTTTAGTTTAGTTTTATTTTTATTTTATTTTTTAGGTTTAGGATTTATTTTTATTTTTAGGATTAAGTATAGGTTTTTATTTTATTTTTTTAGTTTAAGTTTTAGGTTTTTCTTTTAGGTTTATTTTTAAGTTTTATTTTTTAGTTTAGGTTTAGATTTGTTTTTAGTTTATTATATTTTATTTAGTTTAGGTTTAGATTTTTTTTGGTTTAGGTTTAAGTTTTATTTATTTTACAAATGTGAGTTCATCATTGTGTTAGTATGCTTCTTGAGAGTTTTACCTACCACTATAAGATGTTTGTTGATCTACACTCTAGCATAAGATCTTTCGAGTAAGAGATCTTGTCAAGATCAGTCTACACAAAAGAACAATTCCAAGATCAAACCTCTCAAACTAGTCCCCTTCCCATTTGCAACACAGACACACACACACACAAAAATGATAATACCTACATTAACTCACTCCCTCAGAAGTTACACATTTCATTAACATTCAACATTGCCAACTATTTCTACATCCCACCATGCAAATTGATGAACTTGAACTACTTACTTTTACATAACTTTATGTTTTAGAATTGTGTTTTCCCATACTAACACAACTATATATATTATTAAATTATGCATTAGTTTGAACTCCAAGAAAGGAAATTATCATACTTATATATGAATAGAAGAGAAACAAACCTAATATGATTTGATGTATAAATTTGGGAAAAGTTTTGATAAAAATGAATTCTTCGCCTTAGCAATCACGTAATACATGCCAAAGCAAGGGATGTGCACCAATGCTATGGCTAAATACCTGCAATTAAGATTTACCATTAGTTTTATTTGAGAAGTAGGGCAGGTAGGTATGGTCGAGGTTATATGAAGCTCACCATAGAGGTGCCCAGGGCATTGAAAGCTCCATGAAGGTGTAAGGCCACGAACAAGTTAAAACAATAATGAAGAATCTAAGAGAAATCCAATATCATAAGAACAAATCATCATCATTAGCTTTATCCTAACTATTCAATATTGATTTTATGAATCCTTATTTTTCATTCATTATGTTGAATTTTGAGTTTGAAAAAAGGGTGACCTCCTTGGAGTTTGTTTGGCTAAGATGAACTCATTTTTAAAGTATTTTCACTCAAAATAATGCATATCGATAAGCCAATCAATATGTCTAGACACCATTTAAATAGATGTATATCCAGATAGATGGAAAAGATGCTAATGGAATGAGATATACTTCTTAAGGTATAAAACCTAATTTTGTAAATCATTTTGAATAACTTCTACCTATGTTATCTTAGGTCTTATCTTTTCCTTCCAAATATTCGATAATAGTTTAATCTAATGAATTCATTCATTTGTTGTACATATCTAAATCATTAAGTCTATTTTTAATTACTTTATATTTAATTGATGTCAATATAATTGTTCTTCTAATATAACCATCCCTATGTAATATGAAATGTTTTCAACTATCAAGCATTGACCACTTGTATCAGTGATCATGAATGCATTGGAAGTAGAGTTTGCATTTTTAACTAGAAAGAAAGTAGAGATAAAAAAAAACATGTTTATTCACTATGTACATAGATTACATGAAACAATAAGTACTCATCATGTAAGACCACAGGAATGCAAAACCCACTGGAAAGTCAAATATAAACAGGTTCAAAGAACAAAATATGCCATTTGAACTAAGGAAAAAAAGAGAAATTACTTCAAGCTGAAAAGAATATGTGGACATAACAATAACACATTGCAAAAAATACTTATCGGGCGATTCCGGCGGTGTCAATGAGAAGAAACACATCATTTAGAGAGTGCAAGCGGTCATTATCGTCATCAAAATTAGGTAAGATAAACAGGACATCATAAGCATTAAACATAGATATAATGTCAATGAGGGCTTTATATATCCATATCCTCATTGATAATTCCATTGAAATATTATTGTCTTAACATCCTAAAACAACGTAGTTCTCTTGGCATAAGCTAAGTAAAATGAAATTTTAGAGCTCCAATGTTATAATAAACTTCAATTCTGCTGATTATTTCATGTACAATTCCCATAATATCATTATTTCAGCTCTCACCTCAAAGGGACTCCATCGCATACATTTTTCCATGGTGTTTATAAGAGCATAAGTTCTTCAATCATAGAACCCTCTTTGTATGATGAAATCCAACAGTGTAAGCAATTTTACAATAAATAATTTTATTACTTTAAATTACTATCTCTAGAGGTCAATGCAACAATGGACATGAAAAAATTTGAGTTAGAATATCCCGGTCTTGAATATATCCAAAGATGGGTTTATATCCCAATATGTGAGATGCAAACCAACAACAAATCAATTTATCTCATGAATTTGATTTGAGATGAATGAAATATAAATTTTGATTTTAGTAAAATTTTCTCAAAAATCTTCTTTAAATTATAACTTAGAAATAAGGATCATCATATATGAATAAAGGAGAAACCAAAAGACAATAAAATCATTTGACAAGAATACAAATTAATCAATTTAAATATCAATCATTGGATAACTTATGAATATATATATATATATATATATATATATATATATATATATATATATATATGCATATATATATATATATATATATATAGATTATGAAAATCAAGAAAAATGGTAAAAAATATTTTATCAGAAAACTTTTGTTAGATTTATTTTTCTACAAAACACTCCCATGATAGTCATAGATCTTCATAATGAAAAAATATTCAAGCAAATCAGAGAATTTAACAACTCAATCCAAACATCATGGTCACGCTTTTTTTTAAAGATCATTATATTATAGTTTATAATATGATGATGCATTCAATCTTCTTTTTCTCATTAAATTTTCCTTTGTGGTTTGGTAATCTATCTGTTAATAAAAATATATTATTATTATTATAAAACTTACTTTCACTTCGATATACATTCTTGAATATATCCAATCCATCTACCATCTGAGTAAACTAAACAAAATATCCAAATTTCTTATTTCTATGAATTTACAAAGCTAGATTATTTTTTTAAAATGTTCTAAACCATCTTTTCAATTATAACTTGAATAATCATTAAAATTTGAGAGAAACAATATAAAATAGATGATTTTGTAAACGCTAAAACATCATTTATGGAAGAAGAATGAGCATATCAGAAAGATATGCATAAAGATCTATTTATTAAAAAAAATATTTCTACTCTTTTTTCTCGAGCACTTACTCCCAAAATGATTTTTTCACAAGAACTTCTAGAAGAATGCAGTCAAAATAGAATCAGAAAATCAAGATTATCAAAATTGCAAAAAATCAAAAGCAAATCATAAGCATTTCAAATCTAATCAATCCAAGTAGAGCAACCTTTCTTGAGAATCCTTCATTTAATCTAAAGATCGGTCACCTCAAACCAATCATGTAATATATATATATATATATATATATATATATATATATATATATATATATATATATATCCAACCTTTCACAAAAAAAAATCTTCATGGTGAACTTTGAAACTCAATAAAGGGTAGTGCACTCCAAGAAAAAGTGATTTAAATACTTGGATTGATTATGGAGAATGATATCATTCAATCTCTCCATCAGAGAATTCATTAGTATAAATGCATCTCAATATTTTCTATGTAAATAGCATTGAATCTATTCCTTGCTTGACATACTCATTAAAACTTTGGAGTACAAAATCAATTATCAAAATCTCATTTATTCCAACCATCATCATATCAATATATTCACGATGGGATTGGATCCCAAGTAGCTTTTTTTTTTTTTGGGAAATTTGAGAATAATATCATTCCAAAAAGTGATACAATGAGCTTAAATAAAGCTCAGGGTAAAACAAAACAAATATAAAAGGTATTAAAAGAAAAGTCATCGGAGACAAAGCTAGAAAACCAATCCAAACAATCTACAGAGCGGTGGCCCAAAGTGGAAAAAAAACAGAGAATATTAAACCATAGAAAGGAAAAACAAAACCACTCAGAAGAATGAAAATATACAAAAGAAAAAAAAACTCCTTCAGAGTCTCCCAAGCCACCCTCCAAGGGAATAAATTAGTATAGAATTCATCGACTAGTCCACAATTCTAGGTTTTAACCATATGTCAAAGCTCAAAGTTTGAGATGGAGATAGTGATATTCCTTTGAGAGAGTCATCATAGTAAGATAAAACTGATAGAAAACTAAAAATAGTTATCATCCAAAATAGAAAACCTCCAGAGAATAAGGGAGAGAGGCTAAGTCGAGAGTCTTTAAGGTGAGAGGTTGAAGAGAACTCAAAAATAATTACCCTAGGAGGAAAACTCCACAAAAAATAGGAACCAATACCATTTGAAAACAGAAAACAAACAAAAGGAGAGAACCAGGAAAGATTGGGCTAAGAGAATAGTTTTACCAATTTATCCATTTGTTTATAGAAGATCCTAGGTTTCTTGAGGACCCACCTACCAAGTTTAGCTGTCAATTTGATGTTAATAGAGATAGATTCACATGATAGTTTAGTAAAGTTCTTTATTCCTCTCACACCAAATGGTATACAACAAAATTAGTAAGTATCTCTTCATGTAGTGGTCAGGAGGAGGCCGAAAAGCTTTGAAGAGTGGGTTGAAGAAGAAAGAAATTCATTAGAGGAGATCTTATAATATTATGGAGAAGAGCACAAAAAAAGGTGATTATGAGATTCTTTTAGGCAAAAGGGTAGTCAAGGTTAGAACCAAGACCTCTGACTAAGCATACACATTTTAAGTCCCCATGCCATCCAATGAAAATCACTTACAGATCCTTTAAACCAAATTTCTTAAAACCTTCCAATGGTCAGAGAGGGAGGATACACTTGCTATTTATCAAGTTGTGCTTTCCAGAGAATTGTGTCATCTAGAATGAATTTCTTTCTTTATGGAAAGGAAATGGTGGAAACTGGAAAGCTTTCTAACTACCATTTCTTATAATGTTATTGAGTGTAGGTTTTTAGGCATTAATCAAGGGCATACAATCAGCACCACACATATCCACCAATGAATAACCCTTACACCAAGGTTCATATTATAAGGAGAAAAGAGAAGCGTCCAAAAGTATGCTTCCCTTTAATTCTAGAGGCACAAATTTGTAACTCTCCATAAGGAGATGATTTAGGTGGTTTTGCCAAATAGAGATATTTCTTCCCATTCCAATATGCTTGAAGAGGTGTGATTAAGCACTTTCATAGGATTTGGTCTTCTGATAATATTTAGAGTGCTCATGAAGTCAAACATCCACTTTGTCCCTTAGCAAAGTCATTTTATTCTAGGATATAAGATGCATTTTAAAAACATTTGGTAAGTTGTTAAAGATTTGATTTTTGATAATACTTTAGGAGAATCATGGCTCATAATTTAAATAGCTATTTATAGAGGATGAGATAATCGAGTATACTCATCGATCCACAATCCGCAGAAACCGCACGCAAAGAGGCTGAGTTCAAGCTCCACCCACATCTTAAAGACACCGAGCTCTTGAAAGAAGCGGAGCCCAGCGACATTCACCAATTTTCCATGACATGGGTTTTCATCAATAATTTTCAAGAATTTCTCTCTTCTATCTTTCAAAGATTCCTGCTGTATTCTATCCAAACAAAAGCCGATAACTACCAAATCCATTTCACACCCATAGAATGCTTTTGGATTGCTTTATTTATTCAATATTTATTTGTTTATAAGAGTGTTCTATGTAATCATCCATCATCACCCATTTTTTATGAATGGATAACACCTCATCCATCTTGTGGGTGAGGATGTCATTATGACTAATCCCACTAACCTAGCGACATTCATCACTCACATGTGGTCCCCACTTACTTTCCCACCTTAGGTATACTAAGGAAGGATTCTATCAGGATTTTTATTAGATCATCAAGAGAAGATTACATCACCCATTTTAATTGTTGATTTTAAGATAAATAGGATTGGTGGAATATGAGGAGTGTTATGAGTGTAATTTAATAATTTGAATGTCAGTGGTGAGGTCATGAAGATCTTGGAATTATGTAGAACTTATATAATATACTAGTTTCGTTATTGGAGATGCTTGTATATATTATGCATTTCATGAATATCTTATTAGTTTAAAATTTTATATAAATATTATATATATTTATGTCCCATTTTTATCGTTGTATTTAAAATTTTATATAAATATTTAGTTTTAGTTTTATTATTTTTTAGTTTTTTTATTAGGTTTAGTTTAGTTATTTAGTTATTATTAGTTGGTTATTAATATTATTAGGTTATTAGTTTTTTAGTTTTGTAGTTATTATTATTATTATTTATTTAATTTTTCTAATTATTTAGTTATTAGTTTTAGTTATTATTATTAGTTTTATTAATTTTTATTTAGTTTTTTAGTTATTTAGGTTTTATTAGTTAGTTATATAGTTTTGGTTATTAGTTATTATTAGTTTGGTTTGTTTGGTTATTAGTTTGGTTAGTTATAGTTTTATTAGTTTTTATTAGTTATTAGTTTAGGTTCTTGGTTTATTAGTTTAGTTATTAGTTTATTTATTAGTTATTTGGTTATTATTGTATTATTAGTTATTATTATTGTTTGGTTTTAGTTTATTAATTTATAGTCATAGTTATTAGTTTTAGGTTTAGTTAGTTATTATTTGTTAGTTAGTTAGTATTTAATTATTAGTTATATTATTAGTTAGTTTATTATTATTTTAGTTATTATTTTGGTTCTTAGTTATTATTAGTTAGTTTTTTATTATTATCAATTTTTTAGTTAGTTATAGTTACTTTATTATTATTAGTTTTTAGTTTTTTTTATTATTATTGGTTATTATTTATTGGTTTTATTAGTTTAGTTGGTTATTTATTACTAGTTATTAGTTTAGTTTTTAGTAGTTGGTTATTTTATTATTAGTTTAGTTTATTTATTATTAGTTAATGGGTTTTTAATTAGTTTTATTAGTTATTTAGATTTTATTAGTTGTAGTTATTAGTTCATTTTGTATATTAGTTATTAGTTTAGTTATTAGTAATTATTATTAGTTATTTATTAGTTATTAGTTAGTTATTTGGTTAGTTAGTTTTATTAGTTGGTTATTATTGGTTATTAGATTTATTAGTTTAGTTATTAGTTATTATTAGTTATTTTATTATTATTATTGGTTATTATTAGTATATTAGTTTTTTAATTGGTTTTTTTACTTATTAGTTCTTATAAGTTATTATTATTAGTTAGGTATTTAGTATAGTTTATTAGTTATTTTGGTTATTAATTTTATTGGTTTTATTATTAGTTAGTTATTATTATTATTTTATTAGTTATTTAGTTATTAGTTATTATTAGTTATTAGTTTATTAGTTTATTAGTTATTAGTTATTTTAATTAGTATTAGTTATTATTACTTATTATTACTTATTAATTTTAGTTAATTTTTATTAGTTAGTTATTATAGTTTTTTTATTATTTGTTGTTATTAGTTTTAGGTTAGATATTTAGTTAGTTAGTTAGTTATTTTTATTATTATTTATTAGTTATTAGTTATTAATTAAGTAGTTTTTTAGTTTTTTATTTAGTTTTTATTAGTTATTAGTTTAGTTATTATTAGTTAGTTTTTCATTTAGTTATTATTAGGTTTATTAGTTATTAGGTTTACAATTAGCTAGTTATTATTCTTAGTTAGTTATTTATTATTATTGTTTATTAGTTATTAGTTGTATTATTAGTATTATTAGTTATTAATAGCTTATTAGTTTATTTTAGTTTATTTATTTAGTTTTTATTATTATTATTAGTTTTAGTTAGTTTTTTAGTTATTTAGTTTAGTTATTAATTTTTTTTAATTTTTAGCTTTTTTTATTGTTATTTATTAGTTTAGTTATTAGTTTTAATTTTTATTTATTATTAGTTATTAGTTTTTTACTTTATTAGCTTTATTAGTTATTATTAGTTAGTTAGTTTTAGTTAGATTTATTTATTTATTAGTTATTAGTCATTATTTATTTATTAGTTAATAGTCTTAGTTATTTATTATTTAGTTTTATTAGTTTATTATTAGTTTTTTAGTTATTATTTATTTTATTTAGTTTATTTATTGATTATTATTAGGTTTATTAGTTAGTTAATTTTTAGTCTAGTTATTAGGTTTAGTTTTAGTTAGTTAGTTTTTTATTAGTTTATTAGGTTTCATTATTTAGTTATTTTGTTTTATTAGTTATTTAGTTTTTATTTATTATTAGTTTTATTATTAGGTTTAGTTATTATTTTTATTATTAGTTAGTTATTATTAGTTTTTTTTGTTAGTTTTATTATTATTAGTTAGTTTAGTTATTAATATTTTTAGTTATTCGGTTATTAAGTTATGGTTAGTTATTAGTTATTTTAATTTAGTTAGTTTTATTAGTTTAGCTTATTAGGTTTTTTATTAGTTTTATTAGTTTTTTATTTAGTTATTTATTATTTGTTAGTTTTTTTATTAGTTAGTTAGTTATTTAGTTTTATTAGTTATTATTATATATTTATTACTTTTTTTATTAGTTAGCTTTTTTTGGTTAAAAAAAAACTAATAATAATAACAATTAATAAACTAAAACTAATAAAACTAACTAATAAAATAAATAAACTAAACTAATTTAAATTAGCTAATAAAATAATAAAACTAATAAATAATAAACTAAGAACTAACTAATAACTAATAACTGGCAAATAATTAAATAATAAAATAACTAAAACTAAAATAATAATTAAAATTAACTAAACTAAACTAAACTAAAAACTAAAAACTAACTAATAATAACTAATGAAACTAAATAACTAAATAAAAAATAAAACTAACTAATAATAATAAACTAATAAAAACTAATAACTAATAATAAAATCAAAAACTTACTAATAATAATAACTAAAAATTAAAACTAATAAAATTAATAAAATAATAACTAATAATAAAACTAAAATAACTAAACAAATGTAAATAATACACCAAATTTCTTTTCTTCTTTAAATCGCATTCCAAATGCAAAACATTATCCAAAATTTTAAAAAAATTTGTATCTTTTTAGGTTATTCTTAACTTACTAACAAATTTATTTTATTGTTATACAAATTTTAGAATATAAAATTATAATCCTGACATTCAGTTCAATTCGAATGATTATAATAAAATGGAATGTTATTTTCATTATAAAATAATGAAAACTTATCAAATAAAACCTACATAGTGACACGAGTCCTAAACCACGATGAACGACCTCGCTTGAGTTCTTTTAATACCGAGTGCCTAAAACACCCGAAACATTTGTAGAAATTATTAATTATTGTTATTTAATTATTTTAGTTAACACACAACAACAACAACAACAACAACAAGCCTTAATCCCACTAGGTGGGGTCTACATGAATCCTTCTCCTTGTGTCCTATTATGTGTCAAATTCTCATTTAAATCAAGTATACTAAGATCATTTTTTATACATCTTAACCAAGTCTTTTTAGGTCTACCTCTACCTTTCTTAACATAAGGCAAATCTAATGCATCTACTCTCCTAATCAGTTCATCAGACGGTCGATGCTTTATGTGGCCAAACCATCTAAGGCGACTCTCCCTAATCTTATCTACCACTGGAGCTACTCCAACTTTTTTCCGAATATACTCATTTTGCATTCTATCTCTAAGAGTAAAGCCACTCATCCACCTAAGCATCCTCATCTCTTAACTTACTTAGTCTTATGCTTCTCTTTTGGCCAACATTCTACCATAAGTCATTGCGTGTCTTACCACCATCTTATAAAATTTTCCTTAAGTTTAAGGGACTTTTCTATCACATAATAGGCCGGCATTCCTCCACTTCAACCATCCAACTTGAATTCTACTAATAACATCTTCATCTATTTCACCATCATTTTGAACAATAGAGCCTAAATATCTGAAACACTCACCCTTATTAATGACTTGTTCACCTAATGTCACAACACTACTAGAACTTCTACTAAAATTACTATATACAATTTTAGATCTACTTAAATGAAAACCTTTAGACTCTAGAGTTGACCTCCATAATTCAAGTTTCTTGGACTCCCTCTGTCTTATCAACAAGAAGAATGTCATCGAAAAAAAGCATACACCAAGGTACATCTTCTTGTAAATGCCTAGTAAGAACATCCATAACTAATGTAAAAGAGATAAGGGCTTAAAGCTGATCCTTGATGTAATCCAACTAAATAGGAAAATATTTTGTCAATCCTCCTTGTGTTTGGACACAGTATTCTAGTATACATATCCTTAATGACTTGAATATAACCAATATTAACTCCTTTCTCTAGAACTCTCCAAAGAACATCTCTTGAAACTTTATCATAAGCTTTCTCTAAATCAATAAATATCATATGTAGATCCTCCTTACTTTCTCTATGCTTCTCCATCAAACCCCTTAACAAATGTATAGCATCCATAGTAGATCTACCTGGCATGAAACCAAACTGATTGTGAGAAACTTCTATATCACATCGTAACCTATGCTTAATTACTCTCTCCCATAATTTTAATGTATGACACATTAACTTAATTCCTCAATAATTTGCACTCTTGTGCATCACCTTTATTCTTAAATATAGGAACCAACAAACTCTTTCTCCACTCATCCGGCATCTTTTTAGTCTTTAAAATGATATTAAAAATATTTGTAAGCCAAGAAATTCCTTGATCTCCTAAACATTTCCACACTTCTATTGGAATATTATCCGGTCCTACTGCTTTTCCACATTTCATTTTCTTTAAAGCTTCACTAACTTCAGATTTACTAATACAACGATAAAAATAAAATTCTCTATTTTTGTTTAGGTATTAAGGTTGCTAAAATCAATTGTACTTTCAGATCCTTCATTGAAAAGTTTATCAAAATACCTCATTCACCTATTTTCAATATTCTTTTCTAAAAAAAGCATTTTATTATTTTCATCCTTAATACACTTCACTTGAACTAGGTCTTTACTTCTCCTATCTCTTTGGTTGGCTATACATACATCTTTCACCTTCTTTGGTATCCAATCTATTGTATAAATCACTAAAAGCTACATTTTTTTTGCATCATATATCATTTCTTAGAATCTCTACAGCCACTTTATATCTTTCCTAATTCTCCATTTTACATCTAAGTTTTATAATAATACTTCTTATTTTTTATCTTTTCTTGCACACTCGACTCCACCACCAACTATTCTTATTAAAAGCTTTTCCTTTTGATTCTCCAAGCACATCTTTAGTAACTTGCTTAATTTCACTTTTTATTTTTTCCCACATAATGTTAGCTTCCTCATGAACATCCCAAATTATAATCTCTTGTAGCTTGCTCTTAAAAATATTTTTATTTGTGTTCTTTAAGTATCCCCATCTAATTCTAGGACAATAATTTGGTTTATTTTTTCTCTTACAACCTTTCATCTTAAAATCTAAAACTATCGATATGTAATTAGATTTTCACTTGGAATGACCTTACAATCTTTACAATCTAACGATCTATTTTCTCATCAAAATAATCAATGTTTTACTAGATCCATTTTTTTTAAGTAATAATATGTTCATCTCTTTTCTTAAATAAAGTGTTAGCAAGTACAAAATCATAAGCTAAAGCAAAATCTAATATAGTCTACCTTCTTCATTAGTCACTCCAAATCCATAACCACCATGAATACTTTTTACCACTCTTCACATGTCCATTTAAATCTCCTCCAATAAATACCTTTTTTTCAAGAGGTATCTTTTATTAATCCCTAATTCATTCCAAAATATTTCTTTTGCTTCCAAACCTACTGAGGAGCATAGACACTTATAAAATTGATAATCTTAGTATCAATAATAATCTTTAAAGCTATAATTCTATCTCCACAACTATTAATATTTATAACATTATCCTTCAAACTTTTATCTATAATCACACCTACACCATTTCTAATGACTTTTACCCAATACCAAAGTTTAAAACCTAAACTATCAATCTCTCCTTCTTCCCCAACCCATTTAGTTTCTTGAATACATAAAATATTTATCTTTCTATGAATCATAATATCTATTAATTCCATTAATTTACTGTAAGAGTACTTATATTCCAAGATCTTAACCTAATTATAGTTTCATGGACCAACTTCTTTCGCATCCGTCCATAATGTGGGAACCCTTGCTTATTTAACATCGCACTCCTGGCCTCTGACAAACACATTTTTCACTATATTTAAGCCACTGGTAGCTACTTAGCATTAACACAATGATTTAAAGGATTCATGACATGATTATTTCGACAAGTTTTATTTGGCGTCGACTACTAATGTAACCCTCCACTTTTACGTCCGGGACTTGGGAGCAAATGACTCAAAATAAATTAAAGAGTCTATATATATATATATATATATATATATATATATATATATATAATGTTATTGAAAAAAATCAGCTTTCAAAAGAGGCGAGTTAATCAATAATTAAGATTATTATCACTTATTTAAATTAAAATCAGTTATTTAAAATTATACACATTAATATATGTATATATATATATACATGTTATAGGTTGTTTCCAAATACTAATGGCACTGTGGAAATCTGATGTCATGATTTTCACTATAACTTAAATGCATAATATATACATCTAATGTGTAAATCAAATTAATTTATTAATATAAATAACTTAATTGAATTTAATAAAATAAATAAATAAATGAAAGATTTCAACTCTTTACTAATAAAATTAAAATTTATATGTATATATATTGAAAAATATGTATTTAATTTTAATTAACTAAACTTAAATATATAGGAAAGAAGGAGATATGGTGCAGGTTAATAATTAATAAAAGAGTAATTTTCTTGTCACTATTAGTGTTGAAATAGTGGTAAAAATATCTAAAAGAATAATAATAATAAAAATACAGAAATAATCTTTACCAATCCAAAATCTATATAAAAAAACTAATTTTAGAAAATTAAATGATATAAAAATATTATTATTACTAGCTACTATCATTTAATTATTCTGATTAGTATAAATTCCTATCAAAATAAATTAGAGTAAAATAATTAGTATTAAGTGTTAAAATTATTTTATTATTAAATAAATTAAAAATAATATCAAATACTTTGTACCTAAAAGAGAGATTCTTTACTTTAAAGTTATATATATATATATATATATATATATATATATATATATATATATATATATAATGCCACATAACCATAAACCGAATTCTACTTGACGCATGCAATCGGGTTCAAAATGCACTGACGATTGAAAATGTGAAATGATCGATCAGCGTTAAGAGCGTAATTGATCGAGAATATAGGCATTGCAAAATCTAACTGATCAATTAAGCCGAGTCGTCAATATCGCACATATATATCGAGCCGCAAACAAGTCAAACGATCCGTTTTCAGCGAAATTGATCACGCCATTTGTTTTGAAATAAATCTATCAAATAAGGCTAAGACTCAATTCGGATAAGTGCGCGGCGAAAGCGATGCATTTCATGATTGACTCAATTTTAAATTACCAAAATCAGAAGCTGCATTATTCGTTCATGAAATTATCCAATTATATATATATATATATATATATATATATATATATATATATATATATATATATATATATATATATATAATATGTATTTAATAAAATCTAAAATAAAATAATTTAAATTAATTTAAAATTAATTTAAAAAATCCCCAAATTGCCCCTTACACACTAACCTTTTCCCCCTATTTTTAATTTTCTGAAAAAGAAATAAAAAACACTCTCCTCGTTCCCTCCCACTCTCTAATTCTCTCCTCATTATGATCCCGTTTTCTCTCTCTTGAATTTTTCTCCCTCATCGTTCAAGAAAAGAGAGATCCCTGAAAAAGGTATTTTCCGCCTCCCTCTCTCTAATTTTCCTCGGTTCTGTGTGCTTCTCCCGCCGCCAGCACTGGGCGCAATTCGTCCGCGGTGTCGCCCTCTCTTCCTCCGGCCGTTCCGCACGAACAGATCCACGTTCCAGCCGGCGCGATCTCGCCGGTCCGAAATCCGCGCCTGTCGCCACATCCGAACTCGCGCGTCTTCTGGCCCCGGCCCATCCGCGCTGCCGATCCGATCCGCGTCTGATCCGTCGTTCCGCAGCCCACGAACTGCTGTCGTCCGCACAGAAGCCCGCGGCCGTAGCCCAAAGCACCCCCCCCACCGCGGGAACCGCCGCTCCGCGGCCTGCTGCATCTATTCCGACAGCTGCAGCCCGCGTCCCGCGGGTTTCGCTGCCGACCCGATCAGCCCGCCGCCGACGTACGAAACCATGCGGCCCGCTCTGCTTCAGCCTGATCCGCACGCTACGCGCGTTACCGCCGACCCGTCGTCCCGCGCTCAACCCGAGGCCCGGCCCGTTCCGCTACACATTCTGTCGCACGGCCCGTGCGCTGCTCAGCCCGTTAACGCAGCGCTCCGAACCTCGCATTCCATGCGCTCGACCCGCTCTGGCACGCAGCCCGCTGCCAACCGCGCGACCCGCACCTGCCAGCCCGTGCCTCCAGCAGAGCTGCCGGCCCGTACCTGACCCACTGTGCAAAACTGGCCGCTTCACCAGCCCACTAACCCATTTTTTCAGCCCTTCAAACCCGCTGTTCTGGTCCGTTCTGTGCACCCAGTACTGCGCGTCCCAGCCCTCAAATCCTTTCTTTTCTGCGAATCGAAGAAAATCGTCGATATCTGAATTCTTTCGCCTTCGCTTTACACCATTTTTTTTGCACTATAAATTGGGAAAAAAATCGTCGGTGAATTCTTCTTCGATTTTGATGTTACTGCTTTGTTTTAGCTCCATTTAAAGAATAACATCTCAAGTAGGCTTCACGATTTTGACGTCGCATCCTTTGCTTTAGCCGCTCGGTTTCCGCTGCGTCACAAAATAGGGAAGAAAATCGTCAGTAGGCGAATTCTTCCGATTTTTTACTCTTACCTTACATTCCCAATCGCACCCCGCTTCCTTTTAACAGCGGTGCAGCAAAATATCTTAGAACATGTGGGGATTTATGAATATGAATATATACATATGCTTGTGTTTCTTTGCAGGTTTGAAGGCCTCATTATGCTCGATGCGGAGGGATGAAAAGAGGTTGTGTCGAGACACTTACCTTCGATGGGTAAGCGTTGTTAGATGTCGCTCCCCCTAGGAAAAATGCTACCAAAATTTTGTCTAATTTTCAGACTTAGAAAAAAAATGGGATAATTTTATATTGCATTGTATGTATTCTTGCAGATTTGAAGATCTCATTGTGCTCAGTAGGGTGCGACGGGATGAAACAGAAAAAAGAGTAGGTTGTGGTGTCTCAAGACACCACTCAGCCTTCAGTAAGGCGTCGAGCAAGCCAAACACCCAGCTTACGGGATGATGTCGGAGGTCGAATTTTGTCAAATTTTTTACTTAAAAAAAAGGAGGATAAAATGAGCTGACTGAGGAGTGCTAAGTAAGGAGACCTGTAATTCTATTCTAAATTAAAAGCATCAAATAAGAAAAAAAAGGGGAGGCGTTTAAAGCAAATTTTGAAAAGAATAAAATATTCATTTAAAATCTAAGTGAAATTTGGGGGAGCCGTATAAAAGAGGAAAAAACATATGAAAAATATTAACACAAAGAGGATCCTTTGATCCCAGAGACAAAAAACACTAAAGTTCAGTCAAAATAAGAGGAAAATAAGCCTCCATAAGACTCAGAGACACAAAATTAAAATATAACCAGATTACGATGTTCCGTGGTTGATGCCACCCATCATCCGATGGGTCGATAGAGAGGGGAATCTCCAGATAGAGAGAACTGCTGAAGGCGGTCAGGCAAAGCACTTACAGTTGCGTAACACCATCCAGGGAGGATCTATTAAAGGTGCTGAAGGAAAAATGTAGGATATAATGCCTACTTTAGCAGAAATCTCATCATAGTCCAATTGGGATCGAAGACAAAATTGAATCCTGCCACGATGGAGAGCAAGAGCAGGTATCCATAACCAGAGAAGAAGAAAGGGGACCAAGTAAACAAAATAGAAAAGAACAAGAGAGCCAAAAGCCAGACTTACGAACAGAAACAAGAAAAGCAAATTAAAACAACACAGAGCCATCAAGCCAACAAAAAATCAATCTCCCCCGGGCTCAGACAAAAACCATTCCGAACAAACCTCACTCGTTTCCAATCTTCCAAAGTAGAGAGAACATGTTGCGGCTACCATTTCTTGTCCAATCTCAATGCAAAAGGGGAAGAACAAGGCAAAATTTTTAAAATAGATTTAATTAATCTTAATTAGTAATTTAGGCATGAAAAAAATAACAAAATAAGCTTAGTAGTTCGTTGAATGGACGGCCAACATACATCATGCGTCGGTATGGTGGTCATGAGACGACTCTTTTAAAAAAAAAATATTAGCGACTTTCATATTTTGCGGCGATGATCTCGATGAGTGAACTTGGTATCGTTAGAATCGTAACAAAATTTTCTACAACTTTCATGTTGGTCGAAATTTAAGATTGTGGCCCGATAAGCAGCAGTTTTTGAGAATGCGCGCAAAAACTGCGACGCAAAGCTGAAATTTCAGAACAGCTGCCGTATTTTGCGCGTATCAGAGTCATACGATATCAGAATCTAGCGAACTTGATATCGTTGAAATCGTAACAAAATTTTCTACAACTTTCATGTTGGTTGAAATTTCTGATTGTGGCCCGATACATAGCAATTTCTGAATCGTAATAATCGCGTGAAACTTTAAAGCGACTTTTGTACTTTAGAGCAGCTTTGTTATGATTCCAACGATACCAAATTTTCTCGATTCCGACATCATATGACTCCGATAAGTGCAAAATACAAAAGCTATCCCAGTTTAAAAAAAAAGAAAAAGAAAAGAGCTAGTCGTCCGATCAAGAGACGACTAAGCCTATTTTGTTTAAAAAAAATTTATGCCTAAATTACTAATTAAGATTAGAATTAAGCCTATTTTAAACATTTTACGGAAGAAAAATAACATTAAGATAGCGATGAGATCCTTAGTTCTCGGCGCTATGACTGAATTGATTTTATCGATGAGTTGTTGTACTCTGTGACGATTATTGAAAAGCTGGGATTTAATGTATCCATTTTTTATATGTCGGGATATACGAGATCGTGGATATGATCAGAGCGCAATCTTGAAAATAAATGAGGTAGGATTTGATAATTGATTTTGTATTCTCCAAAGTTTTAATAGAAGTTGGTATAAACGAAGGAAGAATAGATTCAATGTTGTTTACAGCGATTCTCAATCAATTCAAGTATTTAAATCCTGAAAAGACTCTTTTTTCTGGAGTGCACTACCCTTTCTTTTAATTTTAATTGATTAAATTATAGTTAATTTTCTGGGTAAAGAATTAGTTTAGACTTCAATTTTTGAAAATTTAACTTTATTTTAAATTAGAAGTTATACAATTGAGCAAAAAAAAAAAGGTTCTACTCGCAGCTGATACTGATAAAAAGGAAATAAAATTTCTACTTAAAAAGTGAATCTAATTTTATATTAGAAGTTATGCAGCAACTATACCAAAAATTTTGGTTATAGTAGCAAGGAAATGAATAACGATAAAAGAGAATTAATTAAAAACTTTCTTAATTTTAAATTTCAATATAATTTCAAATTAGAAGGTAAACAACTAAGCATGAAAATGGGATCTAGTTGCTGCAAACTAATGAAAGAAAAATAAGTCAGAAAACCAATCAGGGTAAGCTTCTTTAATGAGTTTGATAAGGTGCTTAGCGAAGAATTTACATGACTAATATAATAATTTCAAATAATATTTATGTAAATATATACGAATTGTGTGATATGTATGTACTTTTTTAGTGTGTTGCGTGCCACATAGGGCACGTGGGAAAACATGTATATGCATTAGTATTGATTAAATATGCGCTAATATTCATGCGTGCAGAATATGGAAAGCTGCAAAGTTGTGCCGAATGGTTGTCCCACACAACGGATTTTGTGAGCTCTGCATTATATATATATTTATATTTATTTTCAAAATTAACATTAAATTATTAATATTTATTTATACAAGATTTATTTTTTAAATTAAATATAACTACCACTAATGTTAATTTCATATCTTTTTAATTAACTAATAAATAATAAAATAATAACTAATAAACTAGTAACTAAAACTAACAAAGAATAACTAATAAGTAAAAACTAATAATAATTAATAATAACTGATAAATAAAAATTAAAAAAACTAACTAATAATAAACTAAATAACTAATAACTAAACTAGTAATTAATAACTAAAACTAATTTTTTGAATGACTAAACTAGTAGGTGCTACATCTTTGACTTCTAACATTTCCCTTAAAAAAATAGCTAACAAATTTTTTGAAGGTCTCACCCATCTCCTATCTCATCTATAGAGGAATATGTGAACTTTTTAAGGGCTTTTGGGCACTAGTAAATTATGTGAGAAATATTTTCTTGAATTTTTCAAGAAAGTAATGACTCCCACAAGAAGGCATGAGAACTATCTAAAGGTTGACTTCTTGGAAGTGGTCAAGAATAGCCGACACTTCATGTCATCCAAGTCTAGTAATGATGTAATGGATTCAAAATAAATTAAGTGGTCAATAGGGTTAGTACAACCTTTAAGATTCCAAGGAGTTCATTTACTCTTCTATTAGTGGCTTCCTCTTATCACTCATGTGGCTATGACTCATCAACGATGTCGCATCCTAGAAAATTTCTTTTATAATATCAAAATCCTAAGCCTAAACTTTCGTTCTTCACTTTCTCCATAGTCATGTACACTATGTTAGTGATTTTGTCCTCTATATCATTCTGATCATATTGTGTAGAAAACTATTATGCATTTATTATCATTTTTATTGAGTTATCTCATACTGATAAGGATACTTCATTGGGCACTTTAATCCTTATTATCATCATCGATCTATGATCTATGCCCACTGCACCTAAAAAAATGTTAAATATAAATTTATTTATGGAGTGATGAAAGACCTTTCTATCGGCACTTTAGGAAGTCACTATCACTTATTGTATGGTGATGGTTGTGTTCTCTAAATCTATACAATTTGGACTACTGAGGAAGTATCCATGACTTTCTTTAAAGCATTGAGAATGAGGGCACTCATCTATAAGTAAAATTATATTTTTCTTCAGTGAGAATATGTGACATCCTTCAACAAAAAGATAAGTTTGTAACTTTAGTTGTCGAGTTTGCTACATTCATAGCAAGCTCAGTTGCAGGCTAAATGACTTTCTTTAAAGAGGCCACAACTTACTCCTATACTAGTGATATAGTTCCAATAGCAGCAACTATAAGAGAAGCACCATGATCATCAGATTACTCTTCGAGATAGTTAATGTTGAAATGTACTACATAATATTAGATAAACTTTTTAAAATTTTTTTCCATTATATTTTAATTTATCTTAAAAAGAACAATTTAAATTCTTATTGTACGATCAAAGCTAGAGTGAATTTTCTCATGGATAAAAAGGCACTCAACTATCTGAATACCTCCCTCATTGAAGATACTAAAGTCGATGCCATTTTTGGGATGCTTTTCAAAGATTCTATTATAGTCATGGATTTTGCTACAATTTCTTAGGCTTTGGAAATTCAAGGAGCATAGTGATAGAGAGACAAGAAGTTCCTTCCTCCCATCTATTCTTTCTCTCAACTCTTATTCTTCTGAGCTGCCTTCTATTTTACGGGGTGAAGAGAAGAAGTTTGAGATCTTTATTTCAAAATATCAAGTTGATCCGGTATAATTTTCTTCAAATTTTTCGAATGAGGAAGAAATAAGAATAAGAAATGAGAAAAGATGTTACTAGCAATGGCGATTCAAAACTTTTAGCATCCTTCATTTATAGAAAATGGTGAGGAATAGAGCACAATGGATTCAATGGACATACATGCATTAATATCATGGATACCATCATCAAAGTCACTATCAAAGAGATAAAATTGAGGAATTAAATATGTATAACCAAATTGACCTTGGATTAGGTTTGGAACAAATTTTTGCATCTTCAACTTGGTTGAATACAATGGCTATGGTTTAGTCAAAATATTCCATAATTATCTTGAGAAAGATTTGTCTATCGCTTATTTCTAAAACTACATGGCATGATCTACTAGACTAGGTAATTGATTATGTAGTTTAAAACATATATTATTAGATTATTTTACTATTCTTGTCAAATTTCAATGTACCTAATTATGTAACACTTATGGTTTGGTTTGAACCCATAAATAAAAAACCACCACGAAGTTCAAGAACTATTTTTGGTAAAATACAAGGTTAGATGCTTTTATTCTCATCTATTCTCACCATTGTTTTTCTTAATTTCTAACTCTATGCATCTTATCTCCGCCTCTCATAGTTCCTTTCATGTTGTGAGACCACAAATAATTTAAGATTCAACATGTTGCTTCTAAATGTTTTTAAAGAATTCGAAACCATTGTTGGCATACACACAATTTAAAATTTAAATGCAAACTAAACACACACATTTATATTCTTAATACATAGTAAATCTTCAGAATTTTAAATAGATGTATCCTATTTTAATTTTTTTAGTTGAAAGCTTAGACATACAATTTAAAAGTTATGTTTTCTACATTAAATTTCTTAAGAAAAATTTAAGTTAGTTTTAATCATATATATGAAACATATCTATCTTCCTAATGCATATTTCAACTTCCAAGAGAGTATTAAAGAACTCGTGATTTACAAAATTAAGATCATCATAAATATATAGCATTTGTAAGAACTTTGACTTCAAAGGAGTTATTAAAAAAAATGTATATATTCAAATTTTCTAAACAATTTATAGCTTTTCATTGAAGTTGTTGCCATCATAGTGAGGAAAAAGATGAGGAAGAAATATTGAAAGAGAAAAACAAACTCATGGGGGGAGAGATAGTGAAGATGCAAAAGAAACCATAAAGGTTTTGAAAGAATTACAGCCAAATGTAGGTGACGATATTAAAAAACATCTAAATATGTTTATTAAAATTTAAAATTTTGACTTAAATATTTAATTATCACTCTTATAAACAAATAAATATTGAATAAATAAAGCAATCCGAAAAACATTCTATTGAATCGGGTGTGAAATGGAACTACGCTGTGTCATGATCTCACAAATAAGTACAGCAACAAACCATTATATAAACATGAGAAAAGTTTATAGTAGAAAGCTATTCTGAAGATTAACTGCATTAGACATAGAGAGAGAGAGAGAGAGAGAGAACCCGAGAACATGACGACCACCATTATGGACTGCCTGAGATACGAGACCCCATCAGTCCAACGCTTCCACATCCATAAACCAAATTAATACCTCTAGCCACCTTAAACAAAACACCCAGACGTGTCAGAAATGTAAATCATTCTTTTAGGTTTAAGATAATTAAAGATAAATATAAAAAAATGTAGTATATTAATCTGATTTAGAGTAAAAGGAAAACATGCTAATGAGTCCAGATAACCCGAAATGCACTCTTTCTTTACTGAAAATGGCGTAACTGAAATATCACTTTCCGTTAGTTTAACAAGAAATAGCTCCATAGTTTTTTTTTATTACCAATAAGAGCTATACTAAAATGTCCATACACATGACAGATAATGTTAGGCTGCAAGCCTGCCAGGTGGTTTACAACTAGCAATCCCCACCATCACCAAAATTACTCTCACATTTTCATCCTGCTAATCTCATCATTTCAACGCTCATTCTAAAATTCAATATAAATAGGGGAATCTCCCAACCGATTTATATTCTTTACAAGATGCTCTATCAAATGAGTGAATCACCGATCAAAATCGTAGCTTCCGTTCATTTAAACATGATTTTACAAAAAAATTTGATTAAGCATTTAGAAGCCAATAAGTGAACAGAAAAACTCAAAATTTGAAGTTTATTTCTATGTACCAGTTCATTCCCAAGCTCGATGGCAGCCTCTGGTTTCACTTCCATCCCTTTCTACTATTTTTTTTTGGAAAAGATGAGGGCATTTGCCCAATTTCATTCCAATAGAGAATAGTAACAAGAAGGAGAGAAAGGAGGAAAAACATATAAAAACATTAACACAAAGAGGATCCTTTTGATGAGACAAAAAAAAAGTTCAAAAGTTAAAAAACAGAGGAAAATAAGCCTCCATATGACTCGAGACACAAAAAATTGAGATATAACAAGATTACGCGTTCAGTATGCCACCGCCATCCGATGGGTCGATAAGAGGGGAATCTCCATAGAGTAGAGAACAACTGCGTGAAGGCGGTCGCTAAAAGCACTTCCAGTTGCGTAACACCATCCGGGGAGGAACCATTAAGGTCTGAAGGAAAAAATAATGTAGGATATAATGCCTACTTAGAATCTCATCGATCCGGTTGGGATCAAGACAAAACCAAATCTGTCATGATGGAGAGCAAGAGCATGTATCCATAACCAGAGAGGAAGAAAGGGGACCAAGTAAACAAAAATAGAAAATAACAAGAAGAGAGCCAAAAGCCAGACTTACGAACAGAAACAAGAAAAGCAAATTTAAAAAAAACACAGAGCCATCAAGCCAAATGTTGCGGCCTTTACTCTTGTTCAATCTCAGAAGAAATAAGAAGGAACAATATAAAAGGATAGTGATGAGATCCTTAGGGGTGTTTGGTAGCGATTTAATTTATTTCAAGTAGGATTTAGTAAATCTAGTAAATCTGATTTAGTAAATTAACTTAAATTCTAAAAATGTTTGATAATGATTAGGTAAATCCTACTAAATGTGAAAGATGTTTGATAAGTTATTTGAAGATTTAAGTCTATTAGATTTTAAAAGTTTTTAATCAATAAGTTATTAATAAGTATATAATTAAAATTAACTTAAATATATATTAATTAGTCAATTAATAGTATCAATATTAATTTAAAATATTATGTATTAATATTAACTATTAATTAATTAAAATTTATAGCTGTTAAATTCTATTAGTAGATTAATATCTTAGAAATAAAACTATATTAAGCCATGTTAAGAGATAAAATTTTATGAATTCTTTCAAATTATCAATTAATTAACTATCAAATCTATAACAATTATAATTATATTTACTAAACTATAATTTAATTTTAATAACTTATAAGTTAATCTTAAATAATATTTTATTAAATCAATTTAAATAAAGTTAAACTAAATTAAAAACTATCAACTATTATATTAGCTAAAATTACTTAAATCTAATTAATAATCACAATTAATAATTTATAATTAACTTATAATTACATATTAATAAATAGTTAATAATATTAAATTAAAATTAATTTTATCATAATATTTTAATTAAGAAAAAATTAGTAATTAAATGAATTATTTAAAATTAAGATTTTTTAAAGGATTAAAGAAAAGGGGCATTTACATATATAGCACACAATTCTTCTATATTTATATATCTAAAACTTAAATATAAATATTTATATATATATAGTACTTAAATCTTTATTATTTGAATAAAAATAATCCTTTTCTTAATTTGTTTAAAGTAAAATTAAACTTTTGAAGTATAGAAATATATTATATTTATTAATATTAAATTTTAGGTATTAGATATGTAAATACATAAAATTTGTGTTATATACATAAATTTCCTTAAAAACTGAAATTTCTTCTTCTGTCTCTCTCTCTCTCTCTCTCTCTCTCTCTCTCTCTCTCTCTCTCTCTCTCTCGTCTCTCTCTCTGTGCTTCTCTAAATTCAGAATTCTACCTTCCCAGGATTTACTAAATCCAGGATATAAGAGAATTTAGATTTGTAGAATTACTAAATCCCAAATTTAGTAAATCTATTTTTTTATGGGATTTCTTGGATTTAGCCTAAATCTAAATAAATATGTTGATAAACACGCCTTAGTTCTCGGCTATGAAGTAGTTTTATCGATGAGTTCTACTCTCTCAGTGTTAACGACGATTCTTGAAGTCTGCGTGGGATTTAATGTATCTGATTTTTTATATATCGGGATATACGAGATCGACGGATATGATCAGAGCACAATCTTGGAAATAAATGAGGTAGGATTTGATAATTGATTTTGTATTCTCCAAAGTTTTAATAGGAGTCGCTATAAATGAAGGAAGAATAGATTCAAAACTAATAGGAGTCGGTAAAAATTAATAATTAATAAACTAAATAATTAATAACTAATAATAAAACTAATAAACATGTTGCGTGCTAGAAAACTAGTTGCGGTAGAGTAAAAGTTTAGTCCGTGTATGAAATCCGACACACAGATATTTAAAGAGTGAACAAGAAAACTCCAAAAATTTTAACGTGAAAAACCTCAAAAAAGGGAAAAATCACGAGGCCTAGCCCAGTAAAAAGCTTCCACTATATATTTATTTTGGAGTACAAGTTTTCCCGTCTGAGATTAAATTGTATATGAGAAGGGCGACAATGGGAATCCCAAAATCGGCAACAACAACCATATAGTCTTCGTTGTAAGTTGCTAGTGGTAGCGGATGATGATGGTGAACGGGGAACAACGATTAACGATGAAAGTCATCATGATGGAGGAAGCGGAGATTGGCATGAGGATCGGTGGTGGTGGTGGTTGGCGGCAGGTCAGTGGGTAACATTGTGCTTGGAGGATCTTCAAGCTTTAGAGCTCTCTTCTCTCTCTTTCTTGGCCTCCCCTCATATGAGGAATGAGAGGCTATTTATAGATTGAAGGAGCGACGTCTCTATAAATATATACAAAATATGAACCACTACTTTCCATTATCACCAGTCATTCCCACCGACAACAATGCCGGTGCCGCCAGGTCATTCTATGCGCTGATTGCCGACCACCCCATCGACCGCCACCACCGCGAATGTGGCCGACGGACCATCACCGGCAATCTCCGGTCACCATCATCGGTTATCCTGCGACCGCGTGGCTCCGCCGCCGAACAACTCGGCGCCACCATCGTCGGGCATTGTCGTCAACCCCCGTCTCCGGTTATCGTCACCTTGATCGCCTCCAAACTACGAACGGTTCGACGAGTACAGTTGATGCCTCTTTCGAGAGAAAACTGTAGACATGATGTATGTACCATGGGCCTTGATCGCCTCCAAACTCGGACGGTCCGACGAGTACAGTTGATGCCTCTTTTGAGGGAAAACTGTAGACACGACGTATGTATCGCGGGCTTTAATCGCCTTCAAACCGGACCGTGCGGTGACCGCGCGACCGTGTGACCGCTTGTTTTGCACCCGCGACCCCGACCCGCCCCATAACCTGAGGGCCTTTTGTGGCCCCCATGGGAGCCTGGCTGGCCCGCAGTCATTGCGTAGAGACCTGGATGGGTCCATAATCTCAAAATCTCATGCCCGTGCATACCTACACACATCCACGGCCCTGCATCTGCTTCCGTTATCATAATCTTGTGCTCCAATGAAGATTTGTTCTCTCAAAATGTGTGGTTAATGGACCCTCAAATTTCATTAAAAAATTTGTTATTTTGAAGTATTTGACATATATATTTTTGGATGATTGAGATAATGTCATCCAAAAATAGACCGTATGACGAAAATTCCACTTAAGAAGCATCTTGATGTCAAAAGCAATGCGATTACTCAAGAGCGAGATTAAGCATTTATTATCAATTGACTCTTAAACATGGAGTGTTTATAGTCAAATCTAGCACCTTGATGAGCCGAATCTAACAAGCCCAAGATCTTACAATTTTGACATCATTTGAGCATTCAAATACACAAAATACATCATATGATCAAGAGAATCATCATGAGCTTTCCGATGGAGAGGAGTGGTTTGGATTTTGCATGTATTTACAGAGACCTCACTCCTTCGATCTATAAATAGCCTCTCATTCCTCATGAGGGAGGCCAAGCAAAAGAGAGTAGAGAGCTCTAAAGCTTGAAGATCCTCCAAGCACAATCGTGCCACCACTCGATGGTCGTCAACCAACGCTACCGCTGATCCTCGCCGTCGCCAATTTCCGTGGGTCTCCATCATGATGACCTTCATCATCAATCGTTGTTCCCCGTTGTTCACCATTATTCTCATACCCGTAACAACTGACGTGACTATATGGTCATATTGCGATTTTGAGATTCCCATTGTCAGCCCTTCTCATATATAATTTTGTAATCCCATATCAGGAAAACTTATACTCCAAAATAAATATATAGTGTAAGCTTTTTATTGGGCTAGGCCTAGTAGTTTTTTCCCTCTTTTCAAGGTTTTCCATATTAAAATTTCTGGAGTATTCTTGTTCACTCTTTAAATACTTGTGGTGCTCGATTTCACAAGAGGGCTAAGTCGTAAACTTTTACTCTACCGCAACTGGTTTTCTAGCACGCAATAAGTTTATTAGTTTTATTATTAATTATTAATTATTTAGTTAGTTTATTAATTATTAATTTTTACCGACTATTAGTTTTGAATCTATTCTTCCTTCATTTATAGCGACTCCATTTAAAACTTTAGAGAATACAAAATTAATTATCAAATTCTACCTCATTTATTTCCAAGATTGCGCTCTGATCATATCCGTGGACTCATATATCCCGATATATAAAAAATTGGATATATTAAATCCCACTTCTCTTCTTGTTAAGTGACAGAGAGTATAGCAACTCATCGATAAAATCACTTCAATCATAGCACCGAGAACTAAGGATCTCATCGCTATCCCCTTATTGTTATTGTTCTTCGCCTTATTGTAGTCGGAGATTGAGCGATTAGAGAGAGCGTCGCCTCAACATGTTCTCTCACTTTGGAAGACCGAAAAGTCCCGATTGTGGTTTTTTAATGGTTTTTGTCTGAGCCCGGGGGGGATGGGTAATTTTTGGCTTGATGGCTCTGTGTTTTTTTTAAATTACTTTTCTTGTTTCTGTTCGTAAGTCTGGCTTTTGGCTCTCTTCTTGTTCTTTTCTATTTTTGTTTACTTGTTCCCCTTTCTTCCTCTCTGGTTATGGATACATGCTCTTGCTCTCCATCGTGAAGGATTTGGTTTTGTCTTGATCCCAACCCGATGAGATTTCTGAAGTAGGCATTATATCCTACATTTTTTTTCCTTGACACCCTTAATGGTTCCTCCACGGATGGTGTTACAACCTGGAAGTGCTTTGCCTTAGCTTCGGCGCCTTCACGGTGGTTGTTCTCTACTCTATGGAGATTCCCCTCTCTATCGACTCATTGGCGGGTGGCATCAACCATTTGGAACGTTGCAATCTGGTTATATCTCAATTTTTTGTGTTTTGAGTCATATGGAGGCTTATTTTCCTCTTGCTTTTTTAACTTCACGAACTTTACAGGTTTTTTTGTCTCACGGGATCAAGGATCCTCTTTGTGTTAATGTTTTTTAGATGTTTTTCCTCCTTTATCTGCTCCTTCTTGTTCTATTCTCTATTGGAATGAAATTGGGCAAATGCCCTCATCTTTTCAAAAAAAAAAAATAGTAGAAAGGATGGAAGTGAAACCAGAGGTAGAATTCCTTGGGAATGAAAATGGAGAGTTGATCTCATTTCTATAGGATCGTCTTGAAGTAGCCCGGAAAGAATGCTAGCTAGAGGCGCCATCGAGCTTTGGGAATACATAGAAATAAACTTCAAATTTTGAGTTTTTACGTTCACTTATTGGCTTAAATGCTTGTTTATCACTTTCTTGAAGAAGGGATGGGCATAGATCAGATGTTTTATCAAAATCAACTGATTGAAAAGCTCCAGAGGCATCCAAAGCTAAGTCATTCTTTGCAAGGATTTATAGAGTTGAGGTAGATGGTATTTAAATGCCTAAGAATCACGGTGTATTTAGTTCACCATGAATCATCCATCATTACCTATACAAAATGAATAAGAGGAACATCTTTATAGAAAATAGAAGAATGGAGAAAACTTTACTTTCAAGAATTTCTTTTTTCATTCACTTTTACAAGAAGGGATGTATATATATATATATTATAAAATAGGAATAAATCAAAAAATATAGGAAAAATAAAAAAATAGGTTAGTTGCCAAATAGAGGCACATTTATAATTTGAGGGCCATAAAATAATTGACCGGATACAAGGTGTTGATTTGTTTGTAATAAACTCTTTATATATGGTTGGAGGATGAGTGAGCACCATATTAAGGGACAAGAAAGATTGTAGTCATGAATGCTTAGCACTTCAATACCTATAGTATTGCTGATTATTAAAATTCAATACTCATTCAGATATTAGATGGTAGAGATCTACCATTACAAGTTTATCTATGGTTTTGTTGAATTATAATCATTTGATAAATATCTCATAATTGATTCCTCATAGCACATATGAAGTGCAAATTAGCTTACTTTCTTTCACTTTTATAGTGTTATTAAACTCAAATGCTTGGTACAAGATGTTGTACTAAATTGTATACAATGTTGACGATCCTACCTAAAGAATGATTTACATTTACGCCCGTCTGGTGTTTTGTTTAAGGTGGCTAGAGGTATTAATTTGGTTTATGGATGTGAAAGCATAGGCGATTCGTATCTCGGTAGATAATGGTGGTCATCATATTAGGTTCTCTCTCTCTCTATCTGCACTAATATTGAATAGCTTTCTATAAACTTTTCTCATGTTTATAGAATGGTTTGTTCTTACTTATTTGTGAGATCATGACGCTATTTCCATTTCAATTCAATAGAATGCTTTTATTGCTTTATTTATTCAATATTTATTTGCTTATAAGAGTGTTCTATATGTAATCGTTATCCATCATACATCACCCATTTTAATTATTGATTTTTGGATAGATAGGGACTAGTGGAATATGAGGGAGTGTTATGAGTGTAATTTTATAATTTGAATGTGAGTTTGTGATTGAAGATCTTGGAATTGTACTTAGTATAATATACTAGTTTCTTTTAGTTAATGGAGATGCTTGATATATTATAATGCATTTCATGAATATCTTATTAGTTTAAAATTTTATGTAAATATTATATATATTCATGTCCCATTTTATTGTTGTATTTAAAATTTGATGTACAGTAGCTACTTTCTTTAAGTGGCATACAAGTTGTGGGCATTGCGCTTCCAGTTAATAATAGTCTTCTAGATATCTAATTATGGTTTTTTATGACATAGTGCTCCTTGTGTGCTTCTTGAATAAATTGGTTTAAATATACTTCTCTGACATTTAATTAAAGCCAATAACTTTTGAGGTCGGTGGGGGCCTTTGTTCTTAGATGCATGTTAAGTTTAGTTGCTCTTATGGCTTAAATTTCCAAATAGAAAAAACTTTTCAGAAATTTTTAGTTCCTTTTTTTATTATTTTTAGGGGGATGTATTTAATTAAAGCAATACTAACAAATTTTATTTGTTAGAATGCCTTTTGTTAAGCTTTGCTTTAATATTTAAGCGTTGTTAGAAATTTTGTTATTAGTTATTTATCATTAGTTAATTATTAGTTAGTTTATTAGTTTGTTATTAGTTTATTACTTATTAGTTTTATTAGTTAATTTTTTAGTTATTATTAGTTTATTAGTTAGTTTTTATTTGTTTTATTAGTTTAGTTTGTTAATTTAGTTTAATTATTAGTTTATAATTTCTATTAGTTAGTTTTATTAGTTTTTAGTTTATTTTTATTAGATATTATTAGTTTTATTATTAATTTAATTAGTTATTAATTAGTTATTAGTTTAGTTTAATTATTAGTTATTAATGTGGTAGTTATTTAGTTTATTAGTTTATTTATTATTTAATTTAGTTTTTATTAGCTATTAGTTTTTTAGTTTTATTATTTTATTAGTTATTTATTTAGTTAGTTTATTTATTTTATTAGTTTTAGTTATTCATTTTTTATTAGTTAGTTATTTAGTTATTTTATTAGTTTAGTTTGTTTAGTTTTTTTATTTTTTAGTTTATTAGCTTTAGTAATTAGTTATTAGTTTATTAGTTATTATTATTTTTATTATTTTATTTAGTTATTTAGTTTTACTATTAGTTATTAGTTTGTTAGTTTTAGTTAGTTTTATTAGTTATTTATTTTATTGTTATTATTTAGTTATCGGTCTAGTTATTTAGTTAATTTTACTTATTATTAGTTTTAGTTTAGTTTTTTGGTATTTTTATTTAGTTATTATTATTAGTTTATTATTTTTATTAGTTATTAATTAGTTATTATTGGTTATTTTTTTATTGTTATTATTTATTATTAGTTTAGTTATTTAGTTATTTATTAGTTAGTTTAGTTTATTAGTTAGTTATTAGGTTTAGTTATTAATTTAATATTTTATTATTATTTTTTTAATATTTATTATTTAGTTAGTTTATTGTGGTTTATTTATTATTTATTTATTTATTAGTTTAATTTTTATTAATTATAATTTATTAATTTATTAGTTTTATTTAGTTTTCAATTAGTTAGGTTTTTCGATTTTTTTAGTTTTTATTAGTTATTAGTTATTATTAGTTTAGTTATTATTGGTTTAGTTATGCTTTAAGGTTTAAGGTTTAGTGTTTAGGGTTAATTTAGGGTTTAGTCTTTGAGGTTTTGGATTTTGGGTTTAGGAATTTAGGTTTTAGGGCTTAGGGTTTATGGTTTAGGCTTTTAGGGTATAGGGTTTTTTATCTAGGGTTTAGGATTTTAGGGTATAGGGTTTAGGGGCTTAGTGTTTAAGGCTTAGGGTATAGGGTTTAGGATTTAGGGTATAAAATTAGTTTTAAGATTTAGTGTTTAAGGTTTAGGGTTTAGAGTTTACAGTTTAGGATTTAGGATTTAGGGTTTAGGATTAAGGCTTTTTATTTTTTAAAATTTTTATTTATATTTAAATAAGTAAACTGGTAGGTTTATGTTTATTTACTTTATTTTTTATTTATTTTAGTTTATTTTTTATTTTTATTTAATTTAGTTTTTTAGGTTTATTTATTTTAGTTTAGGTATTTTATTTTTCTTTATTTTTTGGTTTTGGTTTAGGTTTAGGTTTAGGTTTATTTTTTAATTTAGTTTTATTTTAATTTTATTTTGGAGAATTAGGTTTTTATTTTTTATTTTTAGGTTTAGGATTATATTTTTATTTATTTTTTTAGGTTTATGTTTTATGTTTTATTTTTTAGGGTTTTTTTAGTTTAAGTATATGTTTATTTTATTTTATTTAGTTTAGGCTTAAGTTTAGGTTTAGTTTATTTTAGGTTTATGTTTTGATTTTATTTATTTTAGTTTAGGTTTAGGTTTATTTTATTTTTATTTTAGGTTTAGGTTTTTTTTTAGTTTAGGGTTTAGATTTATTTCTAATTTATTTAAAAGTTTTTTTACATTTATTTTTTAGGTTTAGGTTTTCTTATTTTATTATATTTTATTATTTTAGGTTTATTTTATTTTATTTTAGGTTTAGTTTTTATTTTATTTAGGTTTATTTTATTTTTAGTTTAGTTTAAGTTTTTATATATTTTATTTTAGTTTAGTTTTATTTATGTAGGTTTATTTAGGTTTTAGTTTAGGTTTATATTTATCTTTTTTTATTTTAGATTTTTATTTATTTATTTTATTTTTTGGTTATTTAGTTTAGTTTAAGTTATTATTTTAGTTTAGTTGTTTAGAGTTTAGGGTTTATATTTTAGTTTAGGTTTAGGTTTATTTTATTTTTGTTTATTTTATTTTTAGAATTTTTTTTAGTTAGGATTAGTTTGAGGGGTTTAAGGCTTAGCTTAGGATTTAGGTTTAGGCAGGATTTAGGGTTTGGTTTTAGGGTTTTGGATTTAGCGTTTAGGGTTTTTTTATTTAATTTTAAAATTTTAAATTTATTTTAAATTAGGTATGTTTAGATTTATTGTTTTTTTATTTTTATTTATTTATTTTAGTTTATTTTTTTATTATTTTTATTTAGGTTATTTTATTTAATTTAATTTATTTATTTTAGTTTATGTTGTTTTTTAGTTTAGTTAATTTTATGTTTAGTTTAGGTATTTTTTAGTTTAATTTTATTTTTTTTATTTTTTAGGTTTATGTTTTATTTTATTTTTAGTATTAAGTTTAGTTTTTTATTTATTTTTTAGTTCAAGTTTATGTTTTTTTTTTAGGTTTATTTTTTAGGTTTATTTTTAGTTTATGTTTAGATTATTTTTAGTTTAGATTTTTTTTTTTTGGGTTTTGGTTTAGGTTTTATTTTAGTTTAGGTTTATGTTTATTTTATTTTTATTTTAGGTTTAGGATATTTTTTTAGTTTAAGGTTTATGTTTTATTTTTTATTTAGTTTTAGGGTTTTTTAGGTTTAAGTTTTTATTTAGTTTTTATTTTAGGTTTAGTTTTTATTTTTTTATTTTTTTTATTTTTAGGTTTATTTTATTTTTTCGTTTAGTTTAGATTTTTATTTATTTTATTTTTGTTTAATTTGTATTTTTTATTTTATTCTATTTTTTTTAGGTTTGGTTTGGGGTTTAGGATTTGGCTTATTTATTTGGGTTAGGTTTAGAGTTTAACGTTTAAGGTTAGTTTTATTTAATTTTGAAATTTTTTATTTTATTTTTAAATTAAGTAAATCAATATGTTTAGGTTTATTTTATTTACTTTATTTTATTTATTTTAATTTATTTTATTTTTTTTATTTAGGCTTTTTTTATTTAGTTTAATTTATTTATTTTAGTTTATGTTTTTTTATTTTAGTTTATTTTTTATGTTTAGGTTTAGGTATTTTTCTTAGTTTAATTTTATTTTTATTTTATTTTTTAGGTTTAGGTTTTATTTTTTATTTTTACTATTAAGTTTAGGTTTTTATTTTATTTTTTAGTTCAAGTTTTAGGTTTTTCTTTTAAGTTTATTTTTAGGTTTTATTTTTTAGTTTAGGTTTTGATTATTTTTAGTTTAGTTTATTTTATTTAGTTTAGGTTTAGATTTTTTTTGGGTTTTGGTTTAGGTTTTATTTATTTTAGTTTAGTTTTATGTTTATTTTATTTTTATTTTAGGTTTAGGATATTTTTTTAGTTTTAGATTATTTTTAGTTTAGTTTATTTTATTTAGTTTAGATTTAGGTTTTTTTGGGTTTTGGTTTAGGTTTTATTTATTTTAGTTTAGTTTATTTTAGTTTAGGTTTATGTTTTTTTTAGGTTTTGGATATTTTTTTAGTTTAAGGTTTATGTTTTATATTTTATTTAATTTTAGGTTTTTTTAGGTTTAAGTTTTTATTTATATTTTATTTTAGTTTAGTTTTTCTTTTATTTTATTTTTTTATTTTTAGGTTTATTTTATTTTTAGTTTAGTTTAGTTTTATTTATTTTATTTTTTTAATTTGTATTTTTTTTTTTATTCTATTTTTTTAGGTTTTGTTTAGGTTTAGGTTTTAGTTTATTTTTTTATCTCATCTTTTATTTTATTTAAACAGGTTTATTTATTTATTTTAAGATTTAGTTTAGGTTTAGGTTTTAAGGTTTTGGTTTAGGGTTTTATGGTTGGTTTTAGGGTTTAGTTTAGTTTATTTTATTTGGTTTTGGTTTATTTTATTTTTATTTTTGGTTTTGATTTTTTTTAAGTTTAGGGTTTAGGTTTTATTTCTTATTTTTAGATTTATCTTTTAGGTTTAGGTTTTTATTTTGTTTTTATTTTATTTTATTTTAGGTTTATTTTATTTTTATTTTATGTTTAATTTTTATTTTCTTAAAGTTTTTTATTTTTAGGTTTATTTTATTTCTATGTTTATGTTTAGGTTTTTATTTATTATTTTATTTAAGTTTATGTTTATTTATTTATTTTATTTTAAGATCTTATTTAGTTTAGGTTTAGGTTTTCAATTTTTAGGGTTTAGGGATTAGGATTTAGGGCTGTAGATTTTAGGGTTTAGACTTTTAGTGTTTAGGGTTTAAGGTTTTAGGGTGTATGGTTTATGGTTTAGGGTTTTAGGGTTTAGGGTTCTAGGTAGGGTTTAGGGTTTACGGTTTATGGTTACAATTTTTTAATTTTTTATTTTTAATTTTTAAAAATAAATAAATTAATAGGTTTAGGTTTATTTAGTTTATTTTTATTTATTTTTTATTTATTTTTATTTATTTTATTTTTTATTTTTATTTAGGTTTAATTTTATTTTTATTTTGTTTAGTTTATTTATTTTAGGTTTATTTATTTTAGTTTATGTATTTTATTTTTTTTTATTTTTTGATTTAGGTTTTTGGTTTAGATTTAGGTTTAGGTTAGTTTAGTTTTAGTTATTATTATTATTATTATTATTAGTTTTAGTTATTAGTTTATTTAGTTAGTTATTAGTTTAGTTATTAGTTTTTATTTTTTTTTTATTAGTTTTATTATTAGTTTAGTTCTATTAGTAAGTTTTATTATTAATTATTATTTTATTAGTTTTTATTTTTAGTTATTATTATTAGTTATTAGTTATTAATTATTATTATTAGTTAGTTTTAGTTTTATTATTAATTATTATTATTAGTTATTAGTTATTAGTTATTAGTTTTTATTAGTTTATTATTATTAAGTTAGTTTTGTTAGTTATTTTAGTTAGTTATTATTAGTTAGTTTTTATTTTAATTTAGTTAGTTATTTAGTTATTAGTTTTAGTTTTAGTTATTAGTTAGTTATTAATTATTAGTTATTAGAATCCAATTGAAAGCAGTCGCTCAGCATCCATGCCAGCCTTTCTTATTTCTTATTAATGGAGGCTATCTTCGAACAACTAGAGAAGAGCTGGTTGTAAGCTCTGTGCTAACAAGTGTTGGGCATTGCAAGCTTCCTCTTCGCCTTCTCCAAAAACTTCATGGCCTTGGTGTCATCAGGGCTACCTATGGAGAAATTAACTTTCAATTCTTCTTCAATGAAGCCCTCGACGAGTTTTCTATCCGTACGAGGAGGGGGAGGAGGGGACGACGAGAAGGGCCACGAAAAGGTAAGTCTTGTGGCATGGGAAGCCAAATAGAGGAAGAGGAATAGCACGAAACGGTGTGGTGGCTTCATCATAATGAAATAAAAGCTGTGAACTTAGAAGGAAGAGGATCATACTTATATCCGACTGACATTAACAAAATTTTCAAAAATGAGCGGGCTATATAAAAGAAGATTATCTATTCATAGATTTTAAAGAGCAACTATGCACATCAAGGTGAATTGACTGCATTGAAAACAGAGAAAAACATGAAAAGCATTGAAAGGTTCTAAAACCTCTGCAACTTCCAGAAGAACAAAAAAAAAAAATAGGAATTCATTTGCTTCCTCTACTTACACCTTATAATAACACTGATTGCATATATATATATATATATATATATATATATATATATATATATATATATATATATATATATATATATATATATATATATATATATATATATATATATATATATATATATATATATATCATATATATATATATATATATATATATATATATGATTTACATATATATCACAATTCTTATATATTTATATATATAACAGATTTTCAAATCATATAAAAATATCATCATCATTTATTTTTTTAAAAGTTAAGAGATTTTGGGATCAATTTTGTTGTGTTTTTATTTTTATTTTTATGCTATTTTAATAATATGTTTATTTGATATATTTTTTATGTTCTTTTATTTTTTTTATTTTTAAATATAAATAACATTATTTTCAAAAATATTCAAAATATCTAAAAAGAATAATTATCATCAAATATATTTGAATTTGAAACAAAACATAAAGATAATAAAATATAACTATAAATAAAAATAAAAATAAAAGTGAGTCCAAATAATTTTAAATGTATCTTTTTTTTTAAAATATAAGTCAGCATTAGATAAGTACATAATTGTGCAAAAGTTTAATGAACACTCATGGAATCGAAAGAAAAGTAAATTCAGAAATATACAACAAGGCCATGTGTGTGTGTGTGTGTGTGTGTGTGTGTGTGTGTGTGTGTGTGTGTGTGTGTGTGTGGTAGAATATATATATATATATATATATATATATATATATATATATATTGTGTGTGTGTGTGTGTGTGTGTGATTATTGGTATCTATTTATAAGATCTCATTTTCATGATTAGGAAGAAAAGATCTGACCAAGAAAAGATCTCAGCTTCCTCATATCTCCATGTTGAGGTAAATCATCATCATCGGCAACATTGTAGCTAGGCTCTAGTTTTGGTATGATTATATTTTAATAGGCATCTTATTTTAATGGTAACATCCCAATCAATAAACTTTTAAGTGTTTGTTTCTATACTAACAGTGGTCATATAAAAATGTTGTTGCTCACTATAAAGAAATGATGCTAAAACATAATGGCATTCTCATAAAATACCAAAATGCCATTACTTTGATTTGTTGCTTACCTACCTAAAAGAATTTTAGGAATAACTGATTTGTTGCTTATCACTTTGACATCCTATAAGACTCAAATTGCATAAGCAAAATATACAAAAGTATATATTGGAAGAAACCTTTTTAGCTAATTTCTTAAAGTAAATATGGATTGTTTTGGGATAACCAAAATTGTTATTATGGGGAAATTATTAGAAATCACAAGGGTAATACGATTTTGGCTTTCATTACTTACTATTTAGTGCAATATAATGAACTTATGGCCTTAAGTTATGCTTTAAGTTTATGCATTGCTATGAGAATCACAAATATGTGGATTGAAATGAATACTATTATGCTTACATTCCTAATCAACTCTAACATGAAAGGTAATGCAAAGATGTTTTATCTACTATATAACACTAGTAAACTTTTTTTTATTTTAATTATAAATTATCTCATATTTTATGTGAAGGTAATGGTTGTGCTAATTATTTAGTCAAATTAGGAGCTTATTTACCTTTTTTACTAAGTATAGTAATAATATAATACTTGTTTACCTATGTGGTTTGAATATGCTTAATAAATCAGATTTTCTATATGTTAGAATGAATAATACATTCGTTATACTTCAGTGAAATTTATTATTTTAAATCTACCAAGTTCCATCCATTTAAAAGTAATTAGCTATAATACAAAAATTTCATGGTTTAATTGATGTGAGCTTTTGGTATTTAGAGTGTAATGGTTGTTGAATGCTCTTAAATTAGTTTAATGAATATTTGGAGCTTTTAGAATGAATTCAACATGGTTAGATTGGTTAAATAGGGTTAAGAAGCCCAACTATGTCAAATTTATCTAAGTCTAACCAACTTTGGGAAAATGTCTATTTGAAGGTTATCAAGTAAGAATCATAGATTTTACTTGAATTGAAAAGAGAACACTTTCAAGGAGTGATCTAAAAAAGTTTAGTTTTATTAGAGTTTATTTGATATTTATTTTTGATTACTATAATGCCTAAATAAAAATAATCATAGTGGACCAAACAATGAAGGCCAGGGTTTTAAAATTGGTACTTAATATAACATCAAGAACAAGAAAAAAACACATCAAAATTGATATCTGAGATAATGTAGTTTTAATTTAGAAAACATTAATTTATTTGGTGAAGTTTAAAATGGCCTAGCACTAGACATAGTAAACAATGTTTGATTTCAACCAAGGATTGACATTAGTAGGGTTAAAATGCGAAAGTATATAGTGAAAAACAATCACCAAAGAAATATTTATAAATACACCAAAGGTATAACCACACTACTCACCAAAATATTGTGTCGTGGGAAGAAGGCTACCGCCAAGCAACCTTCAAGGTTTTGTCCACCAAGCCTAAAACATCATAGAATTTTTGAAAATTTTCATAATCAAATAATAAATACTTATTACATCAATAATTGATAATTACATGGTCACAAGACATTTTTCTACATGTCATGAATCCATTTCATGGGCAAAAGGCACAACTCATTGTCGGCTCCAAAAATTCAACACCGACCTCTTTTGATGAAAAGAGTGATTTAAAGTGTCGGTGGAATTTTCAAAGGTAGATGAAATAGTAGATAAGACACTACCCAGAGATTTCATCCTCATTTGGTGAGAACTTTATATCTAGTTCGGGTTTCCTAGCAAGCCCACATAGTTAATTACCCCTCCCGACAAGAGAGAGAGAACTTTCGATTAAGGCTAGTCATTAGATTGCAAAATCTGTGATGTAGTAGCGATGTAGAGTTTTAGAATTTAAGATATGAAATTTATCATTTTAGCTTAAGCGAATGGTTGGGAGAATGATGGCGTGCATCTAGATCCCATGGTTCCGTCATCACAGGCGTCCGTCTAGTCTACTTAGGAGGAGGTAGTCGACCCAACCTGACAGAAGGATCCTCATCGGCAACACATGGGTTATGTCATCCAAGAAATCCTTGTAGACATGGGGTGGTGTTTGTCTAAGGAGAGTCTTAAGTCTACCTTAGTGAGGCTATTTGCCTTATCAAGTATATATGATTCACAACTCAAAGGCGAGCCATTGGAGCATACTGATTGTGATCATAATATAATGGAGCTGGATTGGCCAAACCACCCTATTAGAGCACTCTAGTCATAACTGCTTCATTAGTGGAGCCTATTAGCCAAGCCACCTAGTTCAGAGGATATGGGTCACGTCCTTATTAACAAGAGATTGATTGAAAGTGAACATAGCAGAACACTTGATTTGACATTAGCTCCTTTGTGAGTTTTCTTAGTTTATCACCCCCGACAAACAGTTGCAGAAGGTGGATTGATTTGATTTGATTTAAGTTTTAAATGATATAATTTCTTTTAAGCAATTTGGTTCTTTATTTGAAAATTGATTAGTTGGCATATGTTTAAGAGCTTTAGATCTGTCTCTGTTTAGGCTTAATAGAGGATTAGATTTCTTGTCATCAGAATCAATTTCTCGAGATATTTTCTTGATTTGAAGCTCTTATTCTAGGTTTTAAGTTTTGTAAACGGAATCATAAGACTAAGCGGGAAAGCTACCCCACACATCCTCAGACACTTGAATTTAGGCATTAGTGGCCGGGGCACATCTTGGTGGTGTATATAGATTGGTTATTTATCTAAGAAGATAATCTTAAGTCTACCTTAGCTGACAAAGGGCTATTTGCCCTATCAAGTATACCCTATGATTCACAACTCAAAGGGCAGAGCCATTGGGGAGCATACAGGCTATGGTCGTGATCATAATATAATGGAGTCAACTGCCAAATCACTCAATCGAGGACCTGGATCATAGATCATTTATGGAGCCTACAAGTCACACCGAGGACTGTGCCATGTCCCACCGGCAAGAGATTGATTGAGAGTGAACATAATAGAACACTTGATTTGACATTACCTCATTTACGAGCTAGAGTTTGCTTAATTTATCACCTCCAACAAACAGTTACAGAAGGTGGATAGTCAACAGTCTCTTGGTAAATATGAAGCTTCATTATCTAGATTTTAAACAATAAGTAAGTTTCCAAACTTAGAGCTTCCCATTAATCAATTTCACACTTTCCTTCGGGGCGTCCCAACTGTGATGTGTTTTGATGATGAAATTGAGAAGCTTTCTATCTCATTTAGGTTTACTCTCATTAGAAAATTTTCTCTTAAGTGTAATGACAATGATTAGATCAAAATTTTCTTACGTAACATTTAGTTATCAGGCACTTTTTTGTGGAGTCTCACTGATGGTCATCATGTAATCATTTAACTTTGGAATGATTTTTGAACTGTAATCATTTTTTCCCTGTGCTCTTACTATATCTTCAACTATCAAAACAAACTTCTCAAATTGGCTCCATTTTTTTATGTTAAAGTGGAGTCACCCATTATTCTTGTTTGGTTATCTTCCCTAATCTATTTATCAAAATTATTAACTAATAAATCTTGTATGTGGTTGGTTCCATATTTGGTAGACCATTGCAAATTGATCATGCCTATTTGTGGCAAGGGTTCTAGTAAAACATGGTGTCACTAAAATATCCTAAGGAAATATGGATGAGATCTAAAAAATATGAATATCAAGAAAAAGTTGAAACAAAAAATATCTTAATTTTGGCAATCAATGTAAAGTCCATGGTCACTAAGCTACTAATTGTTTTATAGCTCCTCCTCATCTTAGAATAAAATAAAGATAAACTTGTTCAAAATTTAGATAGAAATTTGGTTTCAAACATAGCTCTCCTAAATGAAATTTCCCCCTAGATGCTAAAGAAATTTCTCCTCTGACAGATCTTTGGCTTTACCTTTCTAAAATAATACTAATTTGCAAGTTAATCCTATCAATGATATAAATGAGATGAGAGATAATACCAATATGGTGCTCATTCTTGTTGATGGTGAGCTCAAAATCAATACAATAATATTGATATAAATATATTGTCAATTATAATAATATCAACCTTTTTATCCTTTTGTGATCACATCTTGAACCACAATGTTGAGACTACTTTGCACAAAGTCCTTTTACTCTAATCTTAATATAGGAAGATCTTAATAATAATAATAAATATATACCTAGCTCCATTCAATTATTCCCAGATGTTAACAATAAAATGGATCAATCTCAACTGTTGGCATCTAAACCAAAAACTTCAGAACAATAATGCCAATTTAACAAACCATTTCATATTCCTTCTAAGAATATAACTTCATCTCTTCAAGCCAATGCAAAGAAATAATGGAAGAGATTTGGAAGAAGGTGAAGTTCTATCTAGTCCTAAGAATGCTATTTCTAATCTCCAATTTGATACAATTACCAAATATCTATTAGATGGGGAGCAATTTAATAAGGGATGGGTTTATAATAACCCTAATCATTAATATTTTTGTTTGGTATATTAGAGGGATTGGTTCCCTTTCTGGTAGATATAGAGTTTTTAATGTGTCGTATACACAATATCAAATTACTTATCATTTTAAGACCTATGATATATGCAAATAAAATCAACTATACTACTAGAATGATAGGTATTAATATGTTTTATTTTAATTTTAATAAAATTTGACTTTTAGAATAACTATCTTCAATTCTTCATCAAGGAGAATCATCACCAAGTCATTAATGTCTATATTTGTTTTAATAATATGGCTTATGGTTCCTTTAAACATGTAGCTTGCAATTGTTATGATAATATATTTTTAAACAATTTTAGGAATTTCTCTACCCTTAATTTCAACATTATTACTATTCTAAAAGAAAAAGAGGTCATAGTCTTAACATTCATTATATGAAATATTTTAGTGGATATTAGTAATATTGGCTTAAATCACACTTCGAACAAATATAAAGTGTGCTAAGGCTAAATAGGATCCATTTGAACAATTCATGCATTAAACAAATCCTATAACTTCTATTGAATGCTTAAGTAGAACTTTGTCTGACCATGCTCCTCTTCTCATTAGTGTTAAAATTAATAATAATAGAACCTATTATTCTTCTAGATTTCAAAACACATGGCTTAAGGATGAAAGGTTTTACAAACTTTGGACACAAATGGAAGGAACTTGTCCATCGATAATACTATTATTAGCATGGAAAGGTTATGGTTTAAACTTAAAAGAGTTTAACAAACTCTCAATTGGTGGAATAAAAATTATTTTAAGATTATCTTTAATAATATAAAAGAGATTGAACAAAGTATTCTTTTTATAAGATCTTATTGTCTCACATCCTATTAAAAAAAACTTTAAATCTTAGAGTGAAACAAAAAACCACTTAATCTAGATTTAGGAAATGAAAGAATTACATTGAAGATAAAAGTCAACTAGTAAATATTTAATCAAAGGGGACAAAAATACTAAGTACTTTAATGCCTTAGTTAGCAAAATATGATTGATAAATTATAAACACAAAATCTAGTTGGATGATGGTTCTTGGTGTGATAATAATAAAGAAATTTTCAATTTTGTTGTTTCCTATTTTTCTAATGTTCTTAACAAATAATATTTCCCCCAATTCAATTTCATCTCAATATATTATCCCACTTATTATTAATATGGAAGATAACTGCATGCTAACTGTAATTCCATTTTGAAAAGAAATATTTGAAGTGATGTACTTTATGAATGCAAGTTTTGTGACTAGTCTAGATGGTTTTTCTACTTTGTTCTTCCAAAAGAACTTTGGAGATATTGATAAAGTTATGTTCAAATTTTTGTTTATTGGTAATTCCTAAAATGTATGATGGATAAACATTACATACGTAACACTCTTATAAATAAATAAATATTGTATAAAAGCAATCCAAAAGCATTCTATTGAATTGGGTGAAATGGAACTACACTGTCATGATCTCACAAATAAGTACAACAACAAACCATTCTATAAGCATGAGAAAAGTTTATAGTAGAAGCTATTTCAAGATTAACCGTGCGATATAGAGAGAGAGAGAGAGAGAGAGAGAGAGAACCCTAGAACATGACACCACCATTATGGACTACGAGACGACCATCACCCAATGCTTCCACCTCCATAAACCAAATTAATACCTCTAGCCACCTTAAACAAAACACCCAGTCGAAAATGTAAGTCATTCTTTTAGGTTTAAGATAATTATAGATAAATATAAAAAAATGTAGTATAATATGATTTCAAAAAAACATGCTAATGAGTCCAGATAACCCAAAATGCACTCTTTCTCGAAAATGACGAATGAAATAGCACTCGCTAGTTTAACAAGAAATAGCTCCATAGTTTTTTTATTACCAACAAGAGCTATATTAAAATGTCCATATGCATACAGATAATGTTATCAGGGCCAGTGGTTTACGCACTCCCACCATCACCAAAATTACTCGTTGATTTAAACATGATATTCTTTACAAGATGCACTATCAAATGCGTGAATCACGATCAAAATCTTAGCTTCCGTTGATTTAAACATGATATTACAAAAAAAAATTTGATTAGGCATTTAGAAGCCAATAAGTGAATAGAAAAACTCAAAATTTGAAGTTTATTTCTATGTACCAGTTCATTCCCAAGCTCGATGGAAGCCTCTCGGTAGCTAGCATTCTTTCTACGGAAATAAGATAAGTACAACTCTCCATTTTCATTCCCAAGGAATTCTACCTCTGGTTTCACTTCCATCCCTTTCTACTATTTTTTTTTTTTGGAAAAAAGATGAGGGCATTTGCCCAATTTCATTCCAATAGAGAATAGTAACAAGAAGGAAATAGGAGGAAAACATATAAAAACATTAACACAAAGAGCATCCTTTGATCCTGAGACAAAAAACTTGTAAAGTTCGTGTTAAAAAATAAAGAAGAGGAAAATAAGCCTCCATATGACTCGAGACACAAAAAATTGAGATATAACCAGATTGAACGCTCATGGATGCCACCATCCGATCGAGAGGGGAATATCCATAGAGAGTAGAGAACAACCACTGTAGGCAAGGCAAAAGCTGTGCTGTAACACCATCCAGGAGGAACCATTAAGGGTGTCAAGGAAAAAAATGTGATATAATGCCTAAGAAATCTCATCAGTTGGGATCAAAGACAAAACCAAATCAATCACGATGGAGAGCAAGAGCATGTATCCATAACCAAATAGGAAGAAAGGGGACCAAGTAAAAAAAAATAGAAAAGAAGAAAAGAGCCAAAAGCTAGACTTACGAATAGAAACAAGAAAAGCAAATTCAAAAAAACACAGAGCCATCAAGCCAAAAATTACCCATCTCCCCCGAGCTCAGATAAAAACCATTCCGAACAAACCTCACTGCTGAAGCTTTTCCAGTCTTCCAAAGTAGAGAGAACATGTTGCGGCCAGGGACTGCTTATCCTTTCTACTATTAAATCTCCGAATTCAATAAGGCGAAGAACAATAACAATATTAGAGCGCAATCTTCTGAAATAAATGAGGTAGGTTTTGATAATTGATTTTGTATTCTCCAAAGTTTTAATTGGTCGATAAATGAAGGAAGAATAGATTCAATCTACATAGAATGAATATTGAGATAAAGCGCTTATTAAAAAATAAGAGTGATATCATTTACGTGGAAAATATTATCCGTAGTCGCAGTAACTTTACATGGACTCAATCCAGGCCGTGTTGATTTTTTCCCCATTTTAGCATTTAACAGAATCGATGACGGAGGGGATGGCGATTCATGACCATTTACACTTCCCCGGTCCAACCCTACGTAAGCATCGTTGGATTTGGAGGAATTTAAAGAAATATATGATTTGGGGTTTAGGGTAAGTTTTTCGTGCAAAATGAGCTCAAGAGAAATAGAAAATCTCATTTCCTTTTACAAAAGAACCATGAAGATGGAGAACGCTGAGGAAATAGACCAATTTAGAGGATGTATTAAAAAATTCATCGTAATGTTTCTCATACAATTTTTCTACCTTGTTAGTGATATTCTTCGTCTCAAGAGAATATGTTCATTACATTCCATTAGAAGTAATTTGGATGCTTTTTTGTTAAATTTTACTTTTAGTGTTATTTTGCATATATACTCACTTTCTTTGAGGGTACAAAGCATTTTGACTTCTTTTTCAATTTATTTTGCTTGTTTCTTGAGATTATGTTTAGGGCATTCCAATGGAAGCAATTTGATGGCTGCTTGGATGATTTTTGAGTATTTTTTTGCAGACTCACCTCTTTGAGGGTACGATCATTTAAGGCCTTCTTTTCCAATTTATTTTGCCTACTTCTTTGATTATATTTATTACATTAATGGAAACAATTTGATGGTCGCTTTGGATGATGGGTAATTTTTGCATCTACTCTCTATACCTCTTTGGAGGGTACATAGCATTGGGACTTTTTTCCATTTATTTTGCCTACTTGTTTGATTATGTTTTGGCATTCCAATGGAAGCATTTGAGGTCGTTTGGATAGTTTTGAGGGTAGACTGTACTCCACCTCTTTGGAGGGTACAGATCATTTAGGGACTTTATTTTCCAGTTTATTTTGCCTGCTTCTTTAGATTATATTCATTACTTTCCAATGGAAGGAATTTGGAGGTTGTCAGGATAGTTTCTGGAGGTTATTTTGGTATTTGTACTCTCTGTACCTCTTTACAGGGTACAGATCATTTAGGGCCTACTTTTTTCAATTTATCTTGCATTCTTCTTGAGATTATATTTAGGGCATTCCAATGGAAGCAATTTGGAGGTTTTTTTTATGGTTCAGTACTCTGTACCTCTCGAGGTATAGATCATTTAGGCCTGACATTTTCCAATTTATTTTGCCTGGTTCTTGAATTATCCTCATTACATTCCAATGAAAGCATTTGGAGGCTGTTTGGATGGTGTCTGGGGGTTATTTTAGCATCTGTACTCTCTGTACCTCTTTGGAGGGTACATATCATTTATGACCTTTTTTTCTTTATTTCGAGTTTATGTTTGTGCATTCCAATGGAAGCAACTGGAGGCTATTTGGATAGTTTCGGGGTATTTGCATTCAGACTCTCCTCTCTCAAGGGTACAGATCATTTAGCCTTTTTCCATTTATTTTCCGTTTGTTGAGTTTATGTTTGTGGCATTCCAATAAGCAATTTGATGGTCGCTTGGATGATTTCGGTATTATTTGCATCTCATTTCTCTATACGAGGGTACGAGCATTTATGGACTTCTTTTTCAGTTTATTTTGCCTACTTCTTTTTATGTTCATTATATTCCAATGGAAGCAATTTGATGGCTGTTTGGATGATTTCTGATTTTTTTGCATCTGTATTCTGTTACATATTTTTGTATCTGTTTGGCCAGATGAATGCGGTCAATGAGCTGTGCGATGATGAAGTCGTGATGTCTAATGACCCAAATTTGGAGAAACTCCTTGGCACCAGTTCAATGAAATGAGGCGTATGCACCGCATCAGACTATGCACATCAAATTACTTGTTCGGAAGACCATATCCAAACTCAAAGAAATTGAAATTAAAAAGATTTTCTATGTGCAAAAGCGGTAAGAAGTCTCCGCCTAAATGGCTTAACAAAATTCGAAAGTTGATACAAGAATTGGCCATGATTAGATTCTATTGATTTGAGGGGAATTGGATTAAAAATATACGAAAAGTCATAATCATTCTTTGCGAGCTCCGACCTACATCTTCTCGTGATCACATAGATGCATTAGCGATGAGAAGGCATCCATGTTAAGACAATGACAGGTCGAAATTAGAAACCGATGCATTCATATCTAACGAGAAGTTGGTGGCGTAGAATATTCTTCAAAAAAGAGATGCTTTCAATTTTATTCAGAAAGAGAAAAGATCGAGGATTACGAATGGTGATAGTAATGCATTAATACAGTTGTTTAAGGAAAGGAAATCAGTGGATGGGATGTTTGCATGGGATGTACAAGTTGATGAGTCAAATTGCTTAATAAACTTTTTTTGGAGCAATGGCATGTCTAGGACAGAATATGATTATTTTGGGATGTGATAATTTTGATACAAGAGCTAACTCAATAAATATAATCTTGTTTGTGCCCTCTTGTTGGAGTGAATCATCACTAAAATGTATTATTTGGAGTAGCCTTTTATCGAAGAGACAATTGAGTCATTCTCATGACTATTCCAAACATTTCTTCTGGTTGATGAGTGACACATCCTATAACAATATTCACGATCAAGATCGATATGAGCTATCAAATTGTATCGATACTCATCATAGGTTGTACCAATGGCATATTTCAAAGAAAGCTTTCCAAGGTTCATTACTTTAATAGTAATAAGATAGATAAGGGCTATTTTATACAATGCATGAGTAAGTGTGACAGAGGAAGAGTTTAAAGAAGCTTGGCCATGCTACAAGAAGGCAATTTGCATGATCATGCTTTGTGAGCTTTATAAGATTAGATCCAAGTGGTCCACGTGATTCCAAGGACTCATTCTGCATGCATCTTATCAACGCAACGTAGTGAGTCCACAACAACGATGTCACGGAATATCTAAACCAAAAGTTTGCTCACATTGTTTCTTGGGGTTGGAAAAGGTTATGGAGACATGACCGGAATGAACATGATGAAGACTTCAAGTGTACCATCGATCGATTGTTCTGTTGTTAATCCAATTCTAAAATAAGTCGCTATATTTTATACAAGAAAGGTTTACTATGTTTGAAGAGGAATTTTTGCATGGAGTTGGAGGCCTATTAAGAACTGTATGACAACACCATGGAGTATTTGGTGAGAAACTTAGAGAATAAAAAATGCATCCAAAATGGACTGCATTTCGATAGACTACCCTAGAAGTAATACTTGCAAAAAATTTGAAATGATGGGATTACTTTGTATCGTAGTTCTTAGTCGAAGATGCGATTTCGACAAGTATTCTCACGATGGTCTACCAGAGGATATTTACATTGATAGATACAAAATTAGATGTGATGTGGCAGATGGAAATGCTACGCATTATTTTGGAACCACATAAGTCGATATGCATATATAAAAGGCCGTAAGTGGCAATAAGAGAGCAGGACTATATGCTTGATCCCTAAAAAACTATATGATGATGTCGACTCTATAATAAGTGGAATTCTCCACCGACAAAGCGCTAAGAAGAAGAAGTCAACCACAATGAAAGTGGAAAAGACATCTTAAAGGATCCAAGCATAACGCCCAGTGGTGTTTCCACTCAAGGCTTAAGGGATATAAGAGATCCAAGAAAGCCAAGAGTAATTTTTTATTTGCATATTAGTTTTTAGTATCTTAAATATTACTGTTAATCTTCAAACCCTTCTACTTTTTTTATTGAAGAAATCAAAGTACAGTCTGATAGTGTTGCTAAACGTGTTTCATCACAAGTTGCATCACCTTTCTCTGTTATGCCAGAGTGTTTTTCAGAGGTACACACAGAATATCACACATCGATACTGTAAGAAATCATCTACTAATATAAAGTTCTACATGCAAGAATTTAACTCGAGCTCCATAATCAATCACTATATAAGTCGATGATGGATATTATGAAAATATTTGATGCATGACATTATCTAGTTTTGTGTTCTTCGACTGTACAATCTTTTCTGTAATGCTTTAGAGTCCCTTGTAATCATTGGACTGTAGCAATAAATATGTGCAATAAATATATTTTGCATGGGATTACTATATTTAGTTCATTACATTCCAGTCGTAATTTGAAAGCTTAGATGATTTCAGTATTTTTTCAGATCATGTTGCATTCTTTGAGGGTATGAGCATTTATGGCCATTTTTCCGCTTTATTTTATTCTGCTTTGAGATTATGTTTAGCATTCCAATGGAAGCAATTTGATGGTCGCTTGGATGATTTATGGGTATTTTTGCATCTGTACTTTTACCCTTTGAGGGTACACATTTTGATCTTTTTTTCAGTTTATTGCCACTTTGATTATGTTTAGGCATTCCAATGGAAGCATTTGAGGTTTGGATGGTTTCGGGGTGGTTTGCATCAGTACCTCTTTGAGGCTATAGAGCATTTAGGACCTTTTTCTATTTTGCCTACTTGTTTTTTTATGTTTAGATATTAATGGAAGCATTTGAGTCTTGGATGGTTTCTGGGTATTTTTTGTACTCAGATTCCACTTTGAGTATATGTATATGAGGGACTTCTTTTTCCAGTTTATTTTGCCTACTTGTTTGAGATTATGTTTTACATTACAATGGAAGCAATTTGATGGTCGCTTGGATGTGATTTTGGGTAGTTTTGCATTCAGACTCTCTGCATCCTCTTTGAGGGTACAAAGCATTTGGGACTTTTTCCGCTTTATTTCTTTGATTATGTTTAGGCATTCCAATGGAAGCATTTGAGGTCGCTTTGGATGGTTATTTTGCCAGTACTCTATACCTCTGGAGGGTACAGAGCATTTATGGACTTTTTTCCAGTTTATTTTGCCTATTTCTTGAGATTATGTTTTACAATTACAATAGAATGATTTCGAGTGTTTTGCATATGTACTGTACTTTGAGGGTACAGCATTTAGAACTTTTTTCCAATTTATTTTGCCATTTCTTGAGATTATATTTAGCATTCCAATGGAAGCAATTTGATGGTCGCTTGGATGATTTCTGGGCATGCATTTCTATACCTCTTTGAGGGTACATATCATTTAGGACTTTTTCCATTTATTTTGCCTGCTTATTGAGATTATGTTTAGGCATTCCAATGGAAGTAATTTGATGACCGCTTGGATGATTTATTTTTTTGTAATTCTGTAATTTAGTATCATTTATGGACTATCTAGAAGATATCTAAAAGAATATCTAGAATTAAATTTTTCATATTACAATGAGACAAAAAAATACTATTTTTTATAATAGATTAACTTATTTTGTTTTTGTTTCATCTAAATAAATAGACAAGTCAGTCTGATAAGGTTCAAGTTAATATTGAACTTCATTTCACTTGAGCATGAGCATACTAAGAATACATATGAGTTAATTTTTTTTAACTGCTTTATTTTCATAAGAAAAAAATAGCTGACAACAATCATAATCGTATTTTAATACATATGAGTTAAAATTAAAACTGTTAAAAAATCATGATTTTACAATCAAAATTTACCTACACCAACCATAATAATTTCACAATCAATATTTTAAAAAAAAGATAATCCCTAATGGCCAGTAATCCCTAATTTAATTTTATGCATTAATTTTATGCATTTTGCTCATAATAAAATGACCATACCATAAAAAACAATTTTAAATGTAGATTTCTTTCAAGAATATAGCCCCCAAAAACCAAATCCATACGATAAAAAGATGATTGCTGGAGTAAAATATCATCCCAGAGTAAAATATCAACGAAATTAAACTATATGAAATGAGAGAAAAGATGTTACAAAAAGCAGAATAAAATATCATCCCAGATCCATAAACGATCCATTCATTTCAACAAAAATAGCTAAGTCTTCGAAGCCACCAAACCAATGCATTATACAAAATCCTATATCAAACTAAATCCTATTGTTCTCAATTTGGATTTTTAAGTCCCAAATAAAATATAGCGTAAGAGAACTCAGCCCTAAATATATTCATCTTCTTTGGCCAATCCTGGTGGTCTACCCATTAATCGGAGGTTTCGACGCTCCATGTATTTGCAAACATAGCCGACACTATTTTCTTGACTATCAACCATTTCATTGGCCATTTTCGGATTGCTCAAAAGACCGCCAAAGATCTTCAACAAGTAATTTGATCCGAATAGCTAGAACATAATCTCAATGAGTTGGCCCAAAAAAAAAGTTAAGAGGAACAAAATTTGAAAATTGTTCTTACAATCTTAGGAAGAATGATCTTATGGGTTGGTTTGGGTAATGAGTCAAAAAATACCGTGCCCCACTTAATATGCCCAACCAAGAGTGTCCAAGACATTATATAACCGGTAAAGAAGATTAACTCAACACACACCGTGGACATGTTGGATAAATATTTTGCTGCCTTTAGCTACTGCATAACTCGTAGAAAGAAGAGAACGATTATAGATTCTAGCTTTTATCTAAACAAACAAGAATTGAATCGTAATACCCAATATTCTGGGTAACATACCCAATGCAAGCAAAATGTACAAATAGGGGACATACAGTAATACTTCTGAAGAACGAAGGCATCAATGTGCATGAGAGATATTGATCCGAACTCATCGACCGCCTCGCAATAATGATATTCCAACCGCAATATTGTATCACCCCGCAAGTGATAAATATTTTAAAGTGATCTTAATTAATATGTTATTTTATGTATGAAGGAGTCGATTGAGATTTGACTTGTCCCTCAAATCGGGAGCATGACGTGTCAATAAGATCGAGCATCAGCTTAGGAAAAATAGCTCTGGATGAGAACTCAATAATATGAAGTGCCTCTGACAGCTGAAAGGAAATTACTGATGATGAAAATTAGTGATGAAGAGTTAGATTCACTATGAATTAAGGATCGATCTACTCAGTATTTTTTCATACCTCGATTGATGCTCCTCCACCACAACGATAGTTGTGGGTAATCAACCTTATGCTCATCTTTGTGAACTTATAAAACATTTAGTGAAATATTTCTATTATCTCAAATTTAAAAGAAAGTAACTTAATACCTCTCAGCTTCTCATCTGAGTGGAGGCCACCACATCACTTATTCTTGCTCGTGACTTCCGTAAGTGTGTGTGAAGGGGAACAACAGCTTTCCTCTTCCTTATCTCAGAAGCTTTCACACCATGCTCAATGCTACCGACATTTCAAAGAATCATCATGTGTAGTGGCCTCCACAAGAACTTCACCCACGGCCAATTCCACATGGGCTTCCCATTGAAGTATCCATCCACAGGAAGCTCCGTGGTAGCCTCCACAAGAGCTTCCTCTACCTGCATCTCCCTCGTGGGCTTTCCAAGTGGTAGCCTCCTGTGGTACCCTCCATGTGGGAAGCTCCGGTGGTAGCCTCCTCAAGAGTTTCCCCAGTGGTGACCCCCACAGGAACCTCCCCCACACTTGGGGTGGTAGGACCCCGCTGCCTAGCAAGAACTTCCTCGATAGCAGCAACCCACAAATCAAGCCCATCCATCCTCACCATTGCATGAAAAGATATATGATCTTTGAAGTCCCTCAAACCGCAAGTATCCTCTCACCGCAAAGCTGTTATGGGGGGTAGAAGAGGCGTGCTACACACTGACGGGAGAATATCGAGGAGAGACATATGGAGAGTCGCTGCACTAATTGGACTTAAAATGGGATTGCTATCGCTCAACATGTAGATTGTCAAGGGACACCGATCAAGGAGTTCTCCTCTTCTAATATGTCCTCGAATGAAAGGCACTGATAAACGATAAGAAAATGTGAAGACATAGAACATAAATAAAGACATGCTTATATGAACTAAGTGATATTATTATATGTCACCGGTGTCCTCCCAAACCAAGAAAGCATTATTTGGAAACTCTATTTTGCCCATCGCAGATAATGCTTTTCGATGGAAATGATGCTTATGATGCTTATGTGCTCTCCCATATCTACAATGAATATTTTAAACAAAACTTCAACGCATTAAATTACACATTCTTGGAGATATTGAACATACCATCAGAAGAGTGACAAAGCCACTCATGTAACCGACTGCCCTCTGGGTCTGAATCTTTGATGTAAAAACTAGAAAGTCCCAAATGGCCTCTGCCCAATTGTATTAAGCAAATCTATCTATGTCATCGGGTAAATCAATTCGATGCCACCTGTAATTGTGATATACAAAAAATAGATTTGACAGAAAATATGTACAACTCATAAATAAGCTGTGCAATGAGCCATCCAATTTGATTCTCAGGTAGATGAATCAAAAGGGATTGCCATAAGACCTTCTCCCTCTATTTGGCATCCCTATCATCAGCAACTTCATGGGGTGAAAGGAATGCACCGCCCACCCAACAAGAAAGCTTTTTTTCTATGTCCCAAAGAAGATAGATATGTAATGGCAACCGAAGTCTTGCTTAATTCGCGGAGTCTAATGAATTGATGGAGATGAAGCCTCTTTAAAATGTCCTGGGTTTCATCAAAGCATGTACAATATTATCAAACACGTTCTTACAAGTGGTAGGCTCGCATCTCAAGTTATCCTTTTCCCGCATACATGGTAAACTTCAAAAGAAAAGTCAAGCAGCAATAATCAATTCTCAAGAGATGCAGAGAGTACAGATGCAAAATACAAACCATCAAGTAGCTTCCATTACTTCCATTATAATGTAATGAACATATCTCAAGAAACAGCAAAATAAACCAAAAGTCAAATGCTCACCTCCAAAGAGGTCAGAGAGTACGTGATGCAAAATACCCAAAAAATCATCCAAACAGCCATCAAATTGTTTTCACTGGAATGTAATGAACATAATAAAAAAAAGTAGGCAAAATAAATTGAAAAAAGAAGTCCCTAAATGCTCTGTACCCTCCAAAGAGCTACAGAGAGTACAGATGCAAAATACCCCAAATTAACCATCCAAGCAGCCATCAAATTGCTTCCATTGGAATGTCCTAAACATAATCTCAATAAACAAAATAAATTGGAAAAAAGGCCATAAATGATCTGTACCCTCAGGAGAGGTATAGAGAGTACAGATGCAAAATACCCCCCAGAAACCATCCAAACAGCTTTCAAATTGCTTCCATTATAATGTAATGAACATTATCTCAATAGCAAAATAAACTAAAAAAGTCTAAATGATCTGTACTCTCAGAGGTACGATGCAGTACTACCCCAAACCATCCAAAGAAGCTTCCAAATTGCTTCCATTGTAATGTAATGAACATTATCTCAAGAACAGCAAAATAAAGGAAAAAAGTCCTAAATACTGTACCCTCCAAAGAGGTACAGAGTACATATACAAAAAAAAATCCATCCAAGTCATCAAATTACTTCCATTGGAATGCCCTAAACATAATCTCAAGAAATAGGCAAAATAAATTGAAAAAAGTCCTAAATGCTCTGTACTCCAAAGAGGTACAGAGTAGTGATGCAAAATACTAAAACCATCCAAATAGCCTCCAAATGCTTCCATTGGAATGCCCTAAATATAATCTCAATATAGCAAAAGAAAGAAAAAAAAAGTCAAATGATCTATCATACCCTCGAGAGGTAGAGAGTACAGATGCAAAATACCAAAAATCATCCAAACAAATTTCCAAATGCTTCCATTGGAATGTCCTAAATATAATCTCAAGAAGAATGCAAAATAAATGGAAAAAGTCTAAATGATTTGTTCTCAGAGAGGTACAAAGAGTACGATAAAAATACCCAAAACCATCCAAACACTCCAAATTGCTTCCATTGGAATGCCCTAAATATAATCTCAATAAACAACAAAATAAACTGGAAAAAAGGTCTAAATGATCTGCCTCAAGAGAGGTAGAGTATATATGCAAAACACTAAAACCATCCAAATAGCCTCCAAATTACTTCCATTGGAATGCCTAAATATAATCTCAAGAAGGCAAACTAAAAAAGTAGTTCTAAATGATATACTCGAGAGGTACGAGAGTACAAATGTAAATACCCCAAACCATCCAAACAAACCTCCAAATTGCTTCCATTGGAATGCCCTAAATATAATCTCAAGAAATGGCAAAATAAATTGGAAAAGAAATGAAATGTTCAGACTCGAGAGAGGTACAGAGAGTACAGATGCAAAATACCCCCCAGAAACCATCCAACAATCTTCAAATTGCTTCCATTGGAATGCCCTAAATATAATCTCAATAATTAGGCCAAAAAATAAACCTAAAAAAAAGTCTCTAAATTATCTCAGACTCAGAGAGGTACAGAGAGTACAGATGCAAAATACCCCCCATAAACCATCCAAACTGCCTCCAAATGCTTTCATTGGAATGCCCTAAACATAATCTCAATAAATAGGTAAAATAAACTAGAAAAAGAGGCCATAAATGATCTGTACCTCCAAAGAGGTATGAGAGTACGTGATGCAAAATACCCCTCAGAAACCATCCAAATAGCCTCCAAATGCTTCCATTGGAATGCCCTAAACATAATCAAAAGAAGTAGGCAAAATAAACTGAAAAAAGAAGTCCCTAAATGATCTGTACCCTCCAAAGAGGTACAGAGAGTACAGATGAAAAAAAACTCCCATAAACCATCCAAGCAGCTTTCAAATTGCTTACATTTCAATGTAATGAACATAATCTCAAGAAATAGTCTAAAGAAACTAGAAAAAAAAATCCCTAAATGCTATGTACCCTCGAGAGAGGTACAGAGAGTACAGATACAAAATAACATATAAAAATTAACCAATCTTTCACTAGATAGTGAGAAGAACAGAGTAAACCCTAAATTCATTCAAGTTCAAGAATGCATGTGTAAATACCTCATGTAGTCACCTACAATACCTCAATTTTTGATTTGCTATATCACCGAAGGCTGAGGACGTACCGTCGAGAAGCGAGCTAAGGAGAAAAAATCTTCGTCGAAGAAAAAGCTGTTACGTGAGGAATGTCAAGCGGATATCTCATTCTTCTCCCACTTTTTGAACGAGATGGGCGAATTGGCGGGGAAGTGTAACGGTGTTGTGAATCATCCCTTTACAAAGTCGTTATTACTCTCATTAGCAGTTAAAATGGAGAAAAACACTGGCAGCGTTGGCCATGGATTTAGATGCATTAAAGCTACATCGACTCGGTGTATTCCCCATTTACAGATTCAAAATAAATATTGAGATAAGCGTTACTAAAAAATCATTTACAGCAATCAATCCAAATATTTAAATCACGAAAAGACTCTTTTTATGCGCTACCCTTTATTTCCTTAATTTTAATTGATTAGTCTAATAATAATAAATGAACAACTAAAAATTCAAGAGACTAAGCTCGAAAGTTTTTTTTCTATTTAGAAAGTTAAGCCATAAGAGCTTTCTACTATAAACTTTGAACATGCATCTCTGCTGCGGTGAGAACAAAGGCCCCCACCGACCTCAAAAGTTATTGGCTTTAATTAAATGCCACAGAAATATATTTAAACCAATTTATTCAAGAAGCACACATGGAGCACTATGTCAAAAAAAATCATAATTATATATCTTGAAGACTATTATTAGCTGGGCATAATGCCACAACTATGCCTTTTAAAGAAAGTAGGCCTACATGTACATCAATTTTAAATACAACAATAAAATGGGACATAAATATATATAATATTTATATAAAATTTTAAACTAATAAGATATTCATGAAATGCATTATAATATATCCAAGCATCTCAATTAACTAAAAGAACTAGTATATTATAGGCCAAGTTCTGCCACACAATTCCAAGATCTTCAATCTGACCTTAGCTCAGCCCTCACACATTCAAATTATAAAATTACACTCATAACACTCCCTCATATTCCACCAGTCCCTATCTGTCTGAAAATCAACAATGAAAATGGGTGATGTATGATGAATAACAATTACATCTGAGAACTCTTATAAATAAATAAATATTGAATAAATAAAGCAATGAAAAGCATTCTATTGAATCGGGTGTGAAATGGAACTACGCTGTGTCATGATCTCACAAATAAGTACATCAACAAACCATTATATAAACATGAGAAAAGTTTATAGTAGAAAGTTATTCTGAAGATTAACTGCATTAGATAGAGAGAGAGAGAGAGAGAGAGAGAGACCTAGAGCATGACTACCACCATTATGGACTGAGAGATACACAACTCTCCATTCTAAAATTCAATATAAATAGGAATTCCCAACCGATTTATATTCTTTACAAGATGCACTATCAAATGTGTGAATCATCGATCAAAATCTTAGCTTTCGCTAATTTAAATATGATATTACAAAAAAAAATTGATTAAGCATTTAGAAGCCAATAAGTGAACAGAAAAACTCAAAATTTGAAGTTTATTTCTATGTAGTTCATTCCCAACCTCGATGGCGACCTCTCGATTAGCATTCTTTGCTACTTCCAGAAGCAGATCTGAACAGATAATAACTCTCCATTTTCATTCCCAAATTCTACAGTTTCATTTCCATCCCTTTCTACTATTTTTTTTTGGGAAAAGATGAGGGCATTTGCCCAATTTCATTCAATAGAGAATAGTAACAAGAAGGCATTATAAGGAGGAAAAACATATGAAAACATTAACACAAAGAGGATCCTTTGATCTGAGACAAAAATGAAAGTTCATAAGTCAAAAATAGCAAGAGGAAAATAAGCCTCCACAGATTTAGAGACACAAAAAATTGAGATATAACCTTGCAATGTTCCGGTTGATGTCACGCCATCCGATGGGTCGATAGAGAGGGCATCTCCTTAGAGAGTGAGAATATGCGTGAAGGTCAGACTAAACAAAGCACTTCCAGTTGTAACACCATCAGGGAGGAACCATTAAGTGTTGAAGGAAAATGTAGGATATAATGCCTACTTTAGCAAAATCTCATTAGCATCGGTTGGGATCAAGACAAAACCAAATCCATCACGATGGAGAGCGAATGTATCCATAACGAGAGAGGAAGAAAGGGGACCAAGTAAACAAAATGAAAAGAAAGAACAAGAAGGGGACTTTGGGAAACACAATAAAGCAAATTAAAAACCGAGCCATCAAGCCAAAATTACCCATCTCCCAGGGCTCGGACACAAAACCATTCAACAAACCTCATCTGGAATGTTTCTAGCTTCCAAAGTAGAGAACACATGTTGTATAGGGCTGTTTACCCTTTCTCTTGTTCAATCTCAATGATAAGTGAAGAACAATAACAATAGGGATAGCGATGAGATCCTTAGTTCTCATTTGAATGGTTTATCGATGAGAGTATTGATTAACGCGATTCTTGAAAAGGCGTGAATTTAATGTATCTCATTTTTTATATATAGGGATATGATCAGAGCGTAATCTTCGAAATAAATAAGATAAGATTTGATAATTGATTTTGTATTTTCCAAAGTTTTAATAGAATCAGTATAAACGTAGGAGTCAGTAAAAACTAACAATTTATAAATTAACTAAATAATTTGATCTTAGAAAGAGAGGAGGGCCACTTAGATGAAGTGTTAACTATATTGTTATATCTTTTAAATTGCATTATATTATATTCAGGCTATTAAATTATTCTTTGTTGTATTGTAGCTCTTATATTACTCTTTTATCTGTCTTATAATTTATTGTGTTATAATTATTATTGCAATTCGATATCAACTTTGTAATTTAATGTGTTAAAATTATTAAAATATATTTTAATACATCTTCAATAGATAACTTATGTTTGATTATATTCAATCATGTTTTAGTCTTGTTTGAATAGAATTTCAATTTTATTTTAAGTCACTTTGAACTTGTAGCTTAAGCCCCTTATGAACTATGTTAAAATCTTATGTGAGTTGGGGCGTCAAAATTAACCGATACAATAACTCGACATGAATCCAACTCGAAAATTGGGTTGGGTTGACAATTCGGGGGTTTGGGTTGAAGAAATTGTCCTTTGTATTTGGTTGGGTTATACAAACCCAAATTGACGATATTGACACCAACAATTTGACTCGAAATTAACCCGCAAACTCAAAATTGACCTGATTTTTAACCATAAACCTGAATTTGACTTAATTTTGACTTAAAATACATATATAAATAGATCATTCGGGTTGTGTCGGGTTAATCGCATTGAAAATCGGGTCGGATTCGGGTTGAAGTTTTTTACTCGTTTAATAAACGGGTCGTGTTCGGGTCAAAACCTATTCGAGTAGGGTCAAATTCGGGTCATACTCGATCCCGACCCGTCGACCCGAATTGACACCTTTATATATGAGTATGATTCAAACAAAAGTTGAAATCATGTTTGAATAACCTTGCTCAAATGTGGTTCTAACACCATCTGAATAAATCTTAAATATGATCTAAATTTTGCTCGAATATAGTTTGAATATTTTCCAAATTTTTATAGCTCAATTTATATTTAATTAAGTAATCTATAATAAAATGATGACATTGTAATTTAAAATAAATTACAGACATACTTCCAAGATAATAAATAAGAGTATTTTTCAATTATGACTATTATCAAATATATAAAATCAAAATTTTCTAATTTAAATAAATATAGTTATTAATTAAAAGAAAAAAAAAAAAGTTAAAGGCATCTAACTATCCCTAGTCAATTTAAATAATTATAATTTATATTAAATATGATTGACTTTCAATATTTGACTAATGAATGTTAAAACCACTATTAAGATTGACTTGATATAATTAAAAACTTTAAATTAAAGATTTTCAGCTTTTGAAAAAGAAAAATAATGAAGATATGGCGCATTACAATGATGGCTACTAGAATTATCGTTGAAGCTTCCTTTGTTTTTCCTCAGGTTCTCTATTAGTTTAATGCGCTTGAATGTTGACTAATAAAGGACTGAATAAGAAATTAAAATATTTTAAATTATATTAAAAATTATGGATAAATATATTATTACGTGCTAGAAAACTAGTTGCGGTAGAATAAAAGTTTATGCCTTAACTTTGTTGTGAGATCCAACACACACACAGATGTTTGAAGAATGAATAAGAAAACTCCAGAATTTTTCCATAAAAAATCCCTGAAAAGGGAAAAAAAAATCAGGGCTAGTAAAATCTTTCACTATATATTTATTTGAGTACTTTTCCCAATAACGGATTACATAATTGTATGAGAAGAGTGACAATATGAATCTCGAGAATAGTAACATAGTTATCTTCTTGTGATTAGGTTGGATTAGTTGTTGCTAGTTGATGATAGAAATGGGGTCAAGCAGGTGATGGTGGTGGTGGTGATGATCGCGATGATAGCTGCGATAGTCGGCGGAGAAAACGATGATGATCGTACGATGATGATTGGTGGTGATAATTGTGGTGATGATGATACGATTGATGACGATGATGATCTATGGTGGTGGCTAATGGCGGTGGTTGGCAGTGATAACAAAACGGTGGTGATGGGATGATAGCAAGATTGGCGGTGATGGCGGTTGTGAGCTCCAAAATTCACCACCACTCTTGATGATAAAGTGGTTTTAAAGTATCGGTAATTTTAGAAGAGATGAATAGTAGATAAGACACTACCGAGATTTCATCCTCATTTGGTGAGGATTTTAGATATGGTTCCAAGTTTTCTAGGTGCAAGCCCCATATAATTACCCCTCTCAATAAGTGAGAGAACTTTTGATTAAGGCTAGTCAATGCAACAATGCATAGTGTATAGTAGCGATGTAGAGTATTAAAATTTAAGATATGAAATTTATCATTTCAGCTTAAACCGGATGGTTGAGAGAATGATGACGTGCCCGATCTTTATTACATGGTTCCGTCATCCTGGGCAATCGCGGTCCCTAGTCTACTTCGTCAGAGGAGGTAGTCGACCCAACGTGTGAAGGATCTCATCGCACACATGGGTTACATTGTCAGAAATCCTTATGAACTAGGGTGGTGTTTTGATATGCCATGATATATACTATACTATATATATACCCTAGAGGTCAATGCAATAAGCATAAGTTTCTTTTGTCACAGTTGAAGTAAATTCTCATTTCAGCTTTTTCCTTGGTTTGAAATGACATATTTTGTTCTTTGAACCTGTTTATATTTGGCTTTCCGGTGGGTTTTGCATGCCTGTGGTCTTACATGGTGAGTGCTTATTGTTTCATGTAATCTATGTACATAGTTAATAAACATGTTTTTTTATCTCTACTTTCTTTCTAGTTAAAAATGCAAACTCTACTTCCAATGCATTCATGATCACTCATACAAGTGGTCAATGCTTGATAGTTGAAAACATTTCAGATTATTTAGGATGGTTATATTAGAAAAACAATTATATTGACATCAATTAAATATAAAGTAATTAAAAATAGACTTAATGATTTAGATATGTACAACAAATAAATGAATGCATTAGATTTAACTATTATCAGAATATTTGGAAGGAAAAAGATAAGACCTAAGATAACATATGTAGAAGTTATTCAAAATGATTTACTAAAATTAAGTTTTATACCTTAAGAAGTATATCTTTCATTAGCATCTTTTTTTATCTATCTTGTGGCCTAGATATACATCTATTTAAATGGTGTCTAGACATATTGATTGGCTTATCGCTATTGATATGCATTATTTTGAGTGAAAACACTTCAAAAAATGAGTTCATCTTAGCCAAACAAACTCCAAGGAGGTCACCATTTTTTCCAACTCAAAATTCAACATAATGAATGAAAAATAAGGATTCATAAAATCAATCTTGAATAGTTAGGATAAAGCTAATGATGATGATTTGTTCTTATGATATTGTATTTCTCTTAGATTCTTCGTGATTGTTTTAACTTGTTCTCGTTCAGGTGGCCTTACCCCTTCATGGAGCTTTCAATGCCCTGGGCACCTCTATGGTGAGCTTCATATAACCTCGACCATACCTCCTCCTCCTACTTCTCAAATAAAACTAATGGTAAATCTTAATTGCTATTTAGCCATAGCATTCCGCATCCCTTTCTTTGGTGTATTACGATTGCTAAAAGAATTCATTTTTATCAAAACTTTTCCCAAATTTATACATCAAATCATATCAGGTTTGTTTCTCTTCTATATTCATATATAAGTATGATAATTATTCCCTTTACTGGAGTTCAAACTAATGCATAATTTCTGAATAATATATATATAGTTGTGTTAGTATGGGAAAACACAATTCTAAAACATAAAGTTATGTAAAAGCATAGTAGTTCAAGTTCATTGATTTGCATGGTGGGATGGCGGTAGAAATAAGTTTGCAATGTTGAATGTTGATAAATGTGTAACTTTTTTAGGAGTGAGTTCATTTAGGTATTAACATGTGTGTGTGTGTGTTGCAAATGGGAAGGGGACTAGTTTGAGAGGTTTGATCTTGGAATTGTTCTTTTTGTGTGGGATCTTGACAAGATCTCTTACTCGAAAGATCTTATGCTAGTGGCAGTGTAGATCAACAAACATCTTATAGTGGTAGGTAAAACTCTCAAGAAGCATACTAACACAATGATGAACTCACATTGTAAGGATTAAGAAACAATTTATGCTTATTGAGGATAGAGAAAATGCTTTGTGAATATTAATTATGATTAAGGATGCATTGAATGCCAAAATGACATCAATATGTATGACTAAAAAAAAAACCTAAGAATGATTCGAATCCTTATTTTCTTGGCCGCATAAATGCATTGATGCATTGCATAGCAAAGGGTGTATCTTTCATTTATAAAGTCCTTATTAAGCTTTGAGCATTGACATTCATTATTATTATGGTATTTGAATTTGATGATAATTATTTATGAATCTACCTCAGTAAAAATGAAGGTGCCATCCAATTTATCCAATATATTCCAAGTTCGACATGGAAGATAATACTTTATCATATAAAATTGCTCCACCAATTAAGAACGACCCACCACCCATATAATCAAGAAAGAGCTCTCAAGAAAGGCTCTTTCATTTCTCCTCTTTCCTTCTCTCTCTTGGTTTCCTAGTGAGAGAAGCTCTGGGATCTGAGGGGGGGGTGACCATGGGTCTCACTCAGGAGGAGTGGGGTGGTGGTAGCATGGAAGGTGGCCGAAAAGTGGTGGAGCTTTGGTGAAGGCTGCAGCTTGAAGGGTGGAGGAGTTTTGTAGGTTGTAGTTTGGGCAAGGGCAATCGACAAACTCAAAGGTAAGAAAGGTGGCCATGGCTCCACGAGGATGAAGGGAAGAAGATGGTGGGCTGAGGGGGCAACAACAGGTCATCAGCCGTGGGGAGTGATCAAGCGACTTTGGCAATCTTCTGCGTGCAAATGGAGCTCGACTCCAATGGAGCAGTACCGATCACCTTCATTGGATCGGTTCTTTGGAGCATTGTCCATGGAACTGGACAATCGAAATCGAAAAAACCTAAGGGTGCACGACCATCATGACCCATTGGAATCCAATCGAAGGCCATACGAGCTGAGAACCAATGGAACAATGATGAATACGGAATGCTGGCTGAGCTCTAAGCCACTCGGTTGGCTACCCTTCCACAATTGACGAGGAGGAGGCACTGCCGATCTATATGGTCAAGAGAAGTATCCTTGATGGAGCAAAGCATGACCCCTACAGAGTGGGGATCGTGATCTTGGCGAAATGGGAAATCTATTTTATTCGGCTTGGTGAGGATTACGGTGCTAACAGGTAGGTCATATGATCCTCCCTCTAGTGATTGCGAGTTTGGGGCCTTTAGCCCTCAAATTTCACGGGCGGGTAGCCCTTCTTGCTTGATTCCCAATTTTCCTTTGCACAATGTCTATGCTGCTATGAATGAATGTATTCAAGATGTCAATAATGACCTTCCAATCCACGGAAGGCTGACCCCATGGCACGATTGCCTCGATCCAAGGAGATACACACAAGGTGTTTGTCAGAATGCCACAATGAGAGCTGAATTGAACAATGGAAGTCAATCTTTCCAAGCTTACTCCAGCAGACAATAGGTTTTCAGAACACTTAATTCCCATACTCAAGAAGCAGTAGTAGCAAGGCTTGATAACAAGGATACATCACTTTGGGTTTCACACAAGGCTTGTTGCCAGTCGACCAGTTATCCTGAGGAGATGCAAGAGATGTTTAAGCAAACCGATTCACATATCAAGGATTGACTCCTATGCAATACAACTCGAGAAACCAAGCACAACTCAAACTAAGAAAAATGGGTCATCCCTCTTGCCAAAGTGAATTTTGAAGACATTAGTGTCGGGGATGGAGTTGCGGTCAATCTCGATGCTAACTCTATGCGAAAATATTCAGAAGTTCTTAGAAACTCTTGGCAAAAAAACTCCCTTACTACTTCCTAAACAATGATTTGAAGTGAAAATGGAGAATTCTACTTGGTGCTTGTTGCCCCGGTTATTTTTTATGTATTTTCAAATGTTGAAGGTGATGTTGTTATTCATAAACCATCATTTTATTATGTCATTGTTATGAACATGTGGACTCCCATTTCTCTCCAATCTCTATTAGGTTTAACTACCCTTTTATGGATGAGACTATAAAAACTATAATTAGATATCTAGAAGACTATTATTAAGTGGAAGTGCAATGCCCACAACTTGTATAGCCACAGTTAAAGAAAGTAGGCCTACATGTACATCAATTTTAAATACAACAATAAAAATGGGACATAAATATATATAATATTTATATAAAATTTAAAACTAATAAGATATTCATGAAATGCATTATAATATATCCAAGCATCTCCATTAACTAAAACTAACTAGTATATTATAGGCCAAGTTCTGCCACACAATTCCAAGATCTTCAATCTGACCTTAGCTCAACCCTCACACATTCAAATTATAAAATTACACTCATAACACTCCCTCATATTCCACTAGTCCCTATCTATTTGAAAATCAACAATTAAAATGGGTGATGAATGATGGATAACAATTACATACAGAACACTCTTATAAACAAATAAATATTGAATAAATAAAAGCAATCGAAAAGCATTCTATTGAATGGGTGTGAAATGGAACTTCTACGTGTCATGATCTCACAAATAAGTATAGTAACAAACCATTATATAAAAATGAGAAAAGTTTATAGTAGAAAGCTATTCCGAAGATTAACTGCATTAGACATAGAGAGAGAGATAGATAGAGAGAGAGAGAGAGAGAGAGAGAGAGAGAGAGTATGCCTGCAGCTTTTCAAATATCGCATTTCACAATAATGGCGACTTCCCTATATCCCACTTAATTTTTTACTAATGATTTATTATTTTTTTCAAATGGTTCTAGGTTATATATTAAAAAATAAGAATTATTAAAATTTTTTGAAGATGAGAGTGGCTTAAATATAAATAATAAGAGCTATTTTATCACCCTAATCTCTTTAATTAACAAATAAATTTAATTAAAACTTAACATGTAGAATATAAACTTTTGTCATTTTTTTGTAGAATATGGAATTAGAATATTCTACATTCTTCTATATTCTTAGTTGGAGAATCATTAAAATACTATTTCTATTGAAATTCTCCTATGATCTTAAGATTTTCATTTACCCTCAAAATGTCAATAGTATTTTCATGTGGAAACTACTAATTATGTCATTGTTAATGACCTATTGTAACTAGGCTCTAGTTTTGGTATGATTATATTTTAATAGGCATCTTATTTTAATAGTAACATCAACCAATAAACTTTTAAGTGTTTGTTTCCATACTAACGTGGTCATATAAAAATGTTGTTGCTCACTATAAAGAAATGATGCCAAAACATAATGGCATTCTCATAAAATACGTTCAATTTTTTCTAGAGTTATAAAACAAAATCAAAGCTAAATAGAATACCAAAATGCTTACCTACCTAAAAGAATTTTAGGTATAACTGATTTGTTGCTTATCAATTTGACATCTTATAAGACTCAAATTGTATAAGCAAAATATACAAAAGTATATATTGGAAGAAACATTTTTAGCTAATTTCTTAAAGTAAATATGGATTGTTTTGTGATAACCAAAAATTATTATTATGGGGGAAATTATTAGAAATCACAAGGGTAATATGATTTTGGCTTTCATTACTTACTATTTAGTGCAATATAATGAACTTATGGCCTTAAGTTATGCTTTAAGTTTATGCATTGCTATGAGAATATCAAATATGTGGATTGAAATGAATACTATTATGCTTACATTCCTAATCAACTCTAACATGAAAGGTAATGCAAAGATGTTTTATTTACTATATAACACTAGTAAACTTTTTTTATTTTAATTATAAATTATCTCATATTTTATGTGAAGGTAATGGTTGTGCTAATTATTTAGTTTTTACTAAGTATAGTAATAATATAATACTTGTTTACCTATGTGGTTTGAATATGCTTGATAAATCAGATTTTCTATATGTTAGAATGAATAACATATTCATTATACTTCAGTGAAATTTATTATTTTAAATCTACCAAGTTCCATCCATTTAAAAGTAATTAGCTATAATACAAAATTTTGATGGTTTAATTGATGTGAGCCTTTGGTATTTAGAGTGTAATGGTTGTTGAATGTTCTTAAATTAGTTTAATAAATATTTGGAGCTTTTAGAAAGAATTCAACATGGTTAGATTGGTTAAATAGGGCTAAGAAGCCCAACTATGTCAAATCTATCTAAGTCTAACCAACTTTGGGAAAATGTCATTATTTGAAGGTTATTAAGTAAGAATCATAGATTTTACTTGAATTGGAAAAAGAACACTTTCAAGGAGTGATCTAAAAAGTTTAGTTTTATTAGAGTTTATTTGATATTTATTTTTTATTTATAATGCCTAAATAAAAATAATCATAGTGGACCAAACAATGAAGGCGGTTTTAAAATTGGTACTTAATATAACATCAAGAACAAGAAAAAAACACATCAAAATTGATATACATGTAGTTTTAATTTAGAAAACATTAATTTATTTTGTGAAGTTTAAAATGTAGCACTAGACATAGTTAAATAATGTTTGATTTGACCAATTGACATACTAGTAGGGTTCTTGTAGAGTATATTGTGGTAGAGAATTTAGTAAAATGTCAGGAAGATTTAATATATAGTGAAAAACAATCACCAAAGAAATATTTATAAAAAACAAAGGTATAACCACACTACTCACCAAAATATTATTGGGAAGAAGGCTACGCCAAGCAACCTTCAAGGTTTTGTCCACCTAAAACATCATAGAATTTTTTGAAAATTTTCATAATCAAATAATAAATACTTATTACATAAATAATTGATAATTACATGCTCACAAGACATTTTTCTGCATGTCATGAATCCATTCCATGGGCAAAAGGCACAACTCATTGTGGGCTCCAAAAATTCGACACCGACCTCTTTTGATGAAAATTGTGATTTAAAGTGTTGGTGGAATTTTTAGAAGGCAGATGGAATAGTAAATAAGACACTACCCAGAGATTTCATCCTCAATTGGTGAGAACTTTAGATGGTTCGGTCTATAGTAAGCCTATAGTTAATTACCCCTCCCAGCAAGTGAGAGAGAACTTTCGATTAAGGCTAGTCATTAGATTGCAAAATACGCAGTGTAGTAGCAGCATGTAGAGTTTTAGAATTTAAGATATGAAATTTATCATTTTAGCTTAAACCAAATGGTTGGGGAATGATGGCGTGCCCGATCTAGATCCCATGGTTTCGTCATCCAGGCGATCCGATCCTAGTCTACTTAGTCGAGGTAGTATTCATAGAAGGATCCTCATCGAACACATGGATTACATTCTAAGAAATCCTTGTAGACCTGGGGTGGTGTTTGTCTAAAGAGATAGTCTTAAGTCTACCTTTGTTGACAGAGATGATTGTTTGCCTTATCAAGTATACCCTATGATTCACACTCAAAGGCGAGCCATTGGAGCATCTGAGATCGTGATTAAGTAATATAATGGCGGATTGGCCAAAACCCGTAGAGGACTCGGTCATAACTATTTTATCTGGAGCCTATTAGCCAAACCACAGTTGGAGGACACGGTCCGTTCTTACTAGAAGAGGTTGATTGAGAGTGAACATAGCGAAACACTTGATTTGACATTGGCTCCTTTATGAGCTAGTTTTCTTAGTTTGTCACCCCAGAGCGGAAGGTGGATTGATTGGATTTGATTTAAGTTTTAAATAATATAATTTCATTTAAGTAGTTTCAGATTGCTATTTGAAAATTGATTAGTTGGCATATGTTTAAGAGCTTTAGATCCTGTCAACAGATGATTAGATTTACTATCACCTGACAGAATCAATTTCTCAAATATTTTACTGATTTGAAACTCTTATTCTAGGTTTTTAAGTTTTGTTAACCTGGACCCAGTCATAAGACTAAACCGGGAAGCTACCGATGACATCCTCGGACTTGAATTTAGGCATTCATAGTGACGACATGCGGTATATAAATTATATCTAATGAGACAATCTTAAGTCTCGGATGAGAGGGATATTTTATCAAGTATACCTATGATTCATAACTCAAAGGCGAGCTATTGGGAGCATATCTGATGCATTGATCATAATATAATGGAGCGTTGGCCAAACCGTCAGGACCACGGTCATAACGCTTCATCAGTAGCTCTTGTGGCCACGTAGTTCGGAGGACGGGCCACATCCTTCTTGCAAGAGATTGATTGAGTGAACATAATAGAACACTTGATTTGACATTGCCTTCTTTGCAGCTAGAGTTTGTTTAATTTATCACCTCCGACAAACAATTATAGAAAATGGATATGTTGATTTTGATTTAATTTTTTAATGATAAAGTTTCATTTAAACAATTTTAGATAAATATTTGAAAAATTGATTTGATTTGATTTGAGAAATTGATTAATTTGAATATGTTTAAGAGATTTAGATCCTGTCAACTCTATTTAGCTGCTAACAGAGGATTAGATCTACTGTCACCTGATAGAATCAGTTTTTTAGATATTTTGCTGATTTGAAACTCTTATTATAAGTTTTTAGGTTTTGTTAACGGACCCAGTCATAAGACTAAACCGGGAAGCTACCCGCGCAGCATCCTCAGACACTTGAATTTAGGCATTCAGCACAGTGTCGAGGCACATGCGGGTGTTTATAGTTTAAATAATTTCACCTAATTAGTGATTTCATTGATTTTGACAATCATAATTAGAATAAAATTCTCTAATTTTGATTAAAAAAAGTCTTATGATTTTGTAAATTTTGATTAAATATATGCTACGTACTTGAAAGGGTTCAGATATGGTGTGAAGAAGGCATTTTGATTTAGATTATAATTTCACACATTTCTTGCACTTAGCTTACTTATTAAGTTTTTGTAATTTTTCAACATGATTACACTCAATTTACATTAATTTTAATAATTTATGGATTTCAACATTCTTGCTTTAGCCCCACTTATGCAAATTAGCTACGATAATCACCTCCACATTCATATAAGAGTTATTAAACTCAATTTGGATTTATCCTTAAATTTTGAGCTTATTGCAAGTTTATTATGAGTTTAGCATTAACCCCCTCAATTTCAATTAAAACTTGCTTAATTTTGAGGAATTTGCAAGAAAAGAGAATTCACTTTACAGCCATTTGAGCCATAGAAGATTGCAATTAGAATTTGTGAGTTTAGTATTAGCCTCCCCCAAAGTTTGTGAGTTTAATATTAGCCTCCCCAAAAGTTTATGAGCTTAATATTAGCCTCCTCTGATTTTTACTTGCCCATTTTTCTAAGTAAAAAGATTTGACAAAATTTTGGTAGCCTCCCGACGTCATCCCAGAGTGCATCGAGTATTTTGCTTGCTCGATGCGCCCGCGTAGCAGTGGTGTCTTCGACACCAGTAGGTCTTCTTTTCATCTGTTCCCCTGCGCAACGAGGTCTTTAAACGAATACATATAATGCAATATATAATCATCCATTTTTTTCTCTAAGTCAGCATTTAGACAAATTTCCCTAGTAGAGACATCTAACAATGGTTTGGCTTTCTGGTGCCTCTTGAGTGTAGCTGTGTCTTGACAAATACTCATCGTCGTTATATCTTGAGCATGAGGTCTTCAAAAAAAGATAAATACATATGCAAATAATTTTCACACATTCAGAAGAGTAGCCATTATGATCAGACTGTGATGCATCATGCAATTTGGATCATTTGTCTGTTGCAACTCATTTGGAAGTATCTTTCGTAAACCTTTTAGATTTGACAGCAAACACTTGAACACGAGCCAGATTCTAATTGGCCTTCTTGAGTAATGACTTTGTTCTTTCATGCACAGAAGCAGCAGGGAGGAGGAGCGTAAGGAAGAACGGCCATAAGAGAGCGGGCTGTGGGATCAGCGGGCTCAGGTCGGTGCGATGACGAGACACGGCAGGCCGATGACATTCTGGTTTACGTGGGTCGATCAGGCCATGGGTTGAGAGCGGGCTGTGGCGCGGAACGACGGAAGTGATACGTGTCACACGGAATGGGCCGGGTCGTGGGTCTGAACGCGGGACGCGATTTCACGGAGTGAGAGAGAGAGAGAGAGAGAGCGACCATGGTTTTGTGCTCTCTAAATTCACTAGGGACTGTATTCACTTGTGCTGTCTCTCAGGATGATATTTCAAGAGTTGAAGCATTCTCGTTTCACATAAAATCATCACAAAACAACTTGGTGGAGTTGGCACTTGAACGAGCGGGCATGGGTCGTCGGAGCACATACGCACTTTGGTGTCACTGATGCAGCCATGATCACTGGTGTGAGCTCGATGTCCAAGACCTTCCCAGGTTCCATGATAATGTCATTTGATGCTTATTCTTCGCTTGGGAGATGCAACAGAATGAGAGGAACAACCACGTAGACTTCATCTTTGGAGCGGGCACAGGAGGTGAAGACGTCGATGGTTGGGGACTGCCGTAACTGGCTACTGCTGCGACGGTGCAATGCCATAAGGTTGCTGAGGTGCGGCTCCGTATGGTTGTGGAGCCAATCCATGGATTTGTCGACGACGTGTTGTAAGGAAGAGCACTCTAGATAAGCTGCCATTGAAAGCGAGAGAGAGAGATGACACTGCGAAAAAATGAACGACGAGAGAGAGAGAGAGAGTGCAGAAAAGGCGGCCACAGCGTGGATGTGGATTAGGTCCTCGAAGAGGATAGCAACCTCTCGCTCGAAGAAGCCTCGTGTTTCTCAGGTGGTGGAAGAGCTCGTCACCGGTACAGAGTTCCACGACCACATGCACGTAGCTTCCTTGTACACGGCCTTGAGGTCGACGATGTTGGGGTGACCGGAGAAGAAAATCTCATATGAGGGTTCTTTTTACAGATAGCCATCAATCGATCCTTAGTTTGCATGACCGGATGCGGTTTTCTCCTTACGGTTGAGGGAGCCGAGAGCGGAGAACGAATGATTCCTTGCAGTTAAGGGAGAGTGGGCTCATTCAAATGAAAGAGGAACGGTTGAGAGGAGCAAGCGGAATAGTTTCCATTTAAATTATGCATGGAGGAGGAGGGCGAGGTCAGTGACTATGCGATTTGAGTTATTGGAAATTAATAGATTTTTTTAATTAATTTTTCAAATATTAATCAATTTTAAAAAAATGAATTTTATGCGGACATCATCATATGGCCAATATATATTTTGATTTAAGATTATTTCAATATTCTGAATGCAACGGTGCAGTCCGTTTCATGATGGGAGGCCGTCTGGTTCAAGTCGGCGTCAAATTGAGTTAATTTCAGTTCAAAATACGCATCGTTGCTTTTGACCGCTCGATTTTTGCGCAGACTCATCCAAATTGAGTGCAAAGTCTTGTTTGATAGATTTTGATATTTCAAAGCCAATGACGCAGTTAATTTCATGAACAGAGGTCATTTGGCCTATGTCGATGCCTCCTGACCTCGATATACGTGAAAGCACGTTGACGACTCAAGCGCTTGATCGATTGATCATTAGATTTTGCAATATTTATATTTTGATCAATTTCAATGTTCTAAATGTGATGAAAGTCCGATCGATCGATCATTTTACCATTTTGGTGATGTCCGGTGCATTTTGAACCCGATTTGCCTTGTGCCACTCAAGTCCATGTAATTTAACTTGTGAGCTTATCTTGATTTATGACACATATGTGGAGGTCAACAAATGCCCCCCAACAAATGTGATTTGCGTATGAAGTGAGTCACGTTTGCTGAAAACTGGTTGACCTTTTGGGCAGGCCATAAAACTCGGATCATTTCAGCTTCACCCACAGCTTTCAAACTTTAGGATTTGTCATTAGTATCGCCTTAGGACATACTAAATGACCAGCTTGATCGATTTGTCAGAATGGACTTATCAGATTGAGAAGAGTTATTGCACCATCTACTATCTGCTTCAATGGTTTTGTTGAAGATCTCTTTTTTTATCATTACAGATTTGAGCTTCCTCGATCCCTAGCTTCATGCTTGGTTGGGTTTGATAGAGAAATTGTTCTGCTTATTTTGATGAAGGACTCTGCTTAGGAATCAGTTTATCCGTGCTTGAACGGATTTGAAATTCCTTTTATCCTAACTTTGAGCTTGACGGACTTGATGAAGGATTGACCTGATTTGTCAACATTGACTTATCGGGAAGTGTATGTACACCATGAACCTTGTGCCTGCTGCTTTGACGGGTTCGTTGAAGGGTACATATAGATGACCTAGCCTTCCAGCTTATATATGGTCAATGTTGAGTTATTAGCCTAGCAACATGTTCTTTAATAGACTGAACAACCACAAAATTCCTTTAGTTCGGCCATCAACTTTGTATGAACATGGAATTGCTTCCTCGGTCCTATGCTTTCTGCTTTGACAGACTTGATGAGGAGATAGACTTTGATATGTGCTTTGAGCTTGATCATATCAATTGAGAATATATTGAAATATCACCTTGCAGGTAGTATGAAGGTTGATTTGAGGCGACCACGAGCATTTCTCAACTTGCCTTGATCTATCGATCAAGTAGAGAGATCTCTTGGATCCTGGTTGCTTGTATTCACTAAGCTGGATCTGGTTTGAGATTAAACAACTATCATCATTTGACTGACGAGCAGAGGCTCTTTAACTGCGGCCTTTTCTCGTGGCTTGTTGAGTGAGGAGAGCGTCAGCAACTCGATCATATCTGGGCTTGTTGAGTTCGACCTTTAAAACTTACTTGAATCTTCGACTTAAGTTGTAGTGGGTTTGTGATTTTGTCGCAGACGACGAGCTCTTTCTTTGTCTTTGACTTGTTGAGTGAGGAGAGAAACAACTCGCCATTTTGAGCTTGTTGAGTTCAACCTTTATAACCCATCCATGTCCTAGACTTTAGGATGTAGAGGTTGATGTTTCTCCAACTTAATTGATTGAAGCTTCCTAAATCGAGAGTTATTTTAACTTGATCTCCAGAATTTGGCAAATCTGAGAGATAAATTTCTTGACATTTGGGATTATCTTTTCATGCATAGAAATAGATTCTTTTGTTCTGCAAGACTTCAACTTAAAGATATTAACTAAATAACAAAAATAAAATATTAACTAAATAACTAAACTAATAACAAAAATAAATTATAATTAAAATAATTAACTAATAACTAATAACTAAACTACTAAACCTAAAAAACTAATAACTAAAACTAAAATATTAACTAAATAAACTAAACCAATAATAATAACTAATAACTAATAAAACCAATAATAAATAATAATAATAATAATAATAATAATAATAATAATAATAATAATAATAATAATAATAATAATAAATAATAAACTAATAAAACTAATAACTAAATAAATAAAATAAAACTAACTAATAAATATTAATAAAACTAATAAAATAAAACTAACTAACTAATAATAATATAATAAAACTAATAAAACTAATAACTAAATCCTAATAACTAAAACTAATAACTAAAAACTAATAAACTAAAACTAATAAATAAACTAAGATACTAAAATAATAAACTAAAGAATAAAACTAATAAATAACTAAATAACTAATTAATAATAAAACCTAAAACTAATAACTAAATAACTAAACTAAAATTAATAATTAATAAAATAACTAATTTAACTAATAATAAAAACTAATAAAAAACTAATAACCTAACTAATAATAACTAATAAACTAAAATCAAAAAAAACAACTAATAATAATAAACTTAAAACTAATAAAACCAATAGAAATAATAAACTAATAACTAAACTAAACTAACTAACTAAACTAATAAAATAAATAAAACTAACTAACTAATAAATTAATAATAACTAAAAATTAACTAATAAAACTAATAAGTAATAAACTAATAAACCTAAATAATAACTAACTAATGATAAATAACTAATAACAAAATTTCTAACTTAAAATATTAAAACATTTGAAGATTAACAAAAAGGCATTTTAACAAATAAAGTTTGAATGTTCAAGTATGACTTTAATTAAATACATTTGGCCCCTAAATAATAATAATAATAAATGAACAACTAAAAATTCAAAGAGACTAAACTCTGAAAAGTTTTTTTTTTTATTTGGAAAGTTAAGCCATAAGAGCAACTAAACTTCGAACATGCAACGCTGCGGTGAGAACAAAGGCCCCCACCGACCTCAAAAGTTATTGGCTTTATTTAAATATGCCACAGAAGTATATTTAAACCAATTTATTCAAGAAGCACACAAGGAGCACTATGTCATAAAAAACCATAATTATATATCTAAAAGACTATTATTAACTGGAAGCGCAATGTCCACAACTTGTATACGTTAAAGAAAGTAGGCCTACATGTACATCAATTTTAAATACAATAATAAAAATGGGACATAAATATATATACTATTTATATAAAATTTTAAATTAATAAGATATTCATGAAATGCATTATAATATATCCAAGCATCTCCATTAACTAAAAGAAACTAGTATATTATACACGAAGTTCTGCCACACAATTCCAAGATCTTCAATCTGACCTTAGCTCAGCCCTCACATTCAAATTATAAAATTACACTCATAACACTCCCTCATATTCCACCAGTCCCTATCTATCTGAAAATCAACAATTAAAATGGGTGATGTATGATGGATACGATTACATAAACACTCTTATAAGCAAATAAATATTGAATAAATAAAGCAATGAAAAGCATTCTATTGAATCGTGTGAAATGGAACTACTACGTGTCATGATCTCACAAATAAGTATAGCAACAAACCATTCTATAAACATGAGAAAAGTTTATAATAGAAAGCTATTCCGAATATTAACTGCATTAGACATAGAGAGAGAGAGAGAGAGAGAGAGAGAACCCTAGAACATGACGACCACCATTATGGACTACCTGAGATACGAGACCCCCATCAGTCCATGCTTTCACATCCATAAACCAAATTAATACCTCTAGCCACCTTAAAAAAAACACCCAGACGTGTCAGAAACGTAAATCATTCTTTTAGGTAGGATCGTCAACATTGTATACAATTTAGTACAACATCTTGTACCAAGCATTTTGAGCTTAATAACACTACATAAAAGTGAAACTAGAAAGTAAGCTAATTTGCACTTCATATGTGCCTATGAGGAATCAATTAGCTGAGATATTTATCAAATGATTATGAAGCCCTACATTCAACAAAACCATAGATAAACTTGTAATGGTAGATCTCTACCATCTAATATGCGAATGAGTATTGAATTTTTTGATAACTGTAGTGCAATACTATAGGTATTGAAGTGCACTGCAGTACCATGACTACAATGCTGCACCTCTCTTTCTGTCCCTTGCGGTGGTGCTCACTCATCCTCCAACCATATACAAGAGTTTATTGCAAACAAATCAATGCCTTGTATCATCCGATCAATTATTTTATGGCCCTCAAATTGTAATCTGTGTGCCTCCCTATTTGGCAACTAACCTCTTTTTATTTTTCCTATATTTTTTTGATTTATTCCTATTTTATAATGTCTCCTAGATATATATATATATACATCCCTTCTTGTAAAAAGTGAATGCAAGAAGAAATTCTTGAAAGTAAAGTTTTCTCCATTCTTCTATTTTCTATAAAGATGTTCCTCTCTTATTCTGGGTTTAGTTTGCTGGAAGTTTTGTGATGATCCGGCCGAGTCGTGGCAGTTCTAACCTTTTTCTGAGTCCAGGAGGGTCAATATTTGATTCTGTGCATATTTTGTTTTGCCATTTTAGTGTATTCTTGTTATTACTCTGTAATGATTCTTTTCAATTGGAATAAATTGAGCTAAGGCTCTTAAAATTTTCAGAAAAAAAAAGTATCCGATTTTTAATATCTCGGGAATATACGAGATCGACGGATATGATCAGAGCGCAATCTTGGAAATAAAAAATGAAAATTATATAAGATTGTTTAATATTTAATGAAAATTATCTTAATAGAGTGACTTCATTAGTGCAAGAACTCAAGCTATGTATATGGAATCCACAATGTGAATCTTTCAATCATATTTTAATTCTCAATACATATAAGATTGTTCAATATTTAATACAAAAATACATAACCTATGAAAATTAATTTTATTATTTAGTTAGACAAAAAAAAATAAAATGAATAAACCTAATAACTAAATAATAATAACTAAATAATAAAACTAATAAAAAACTAAATAAAAAACTCAAATAACTAATAATAAACCTAATAAAATTAAATAACTAACTAACTAAAACTTAATAAACTAATAAATAAAACTAATACTAATAAAACTAATAAACTAAAACTAACTAATAACTAACTAATAACTAATAATAATAATAATAATAATAATAATAATAATAATAATAATAAACTAATAAAAACTAATAAACTAATAACTACTAATAATAATAACTAATAAAATAAAATAACTAAATAAAAATTAAAATAAAAAAAATCTACCAATAAACTAATAATTAAAACTAACTAAAAACTAAAAACCTAATAATAAAAATTAAATAACTAATAGCTAAACTAAACTAATAAACTAAATTAATAAACTAAAAACTAACTAACAAATATCTAATAATAATTAAACTAAATAACTAATTAGTAATATCTAATAACTAATAAATTACTAACTAAACTAACTAACTAATAATAAAAATAACTAAAAACAAATAATAAAAATAACTAACTAAATTAAAACTAACTAACTAATAATAACTAAACTAATAACTAACTAATAAACTAATAATAATAAATAATAACTAATAAAAAAATAATAACTAAATTAACTAAAATAATAAATAATAAAAGCAAATAAACTAATAACTAATAATAATAATAATTAATAAAACTAACTATTAATAATAATAATAATTAATAAAACTAACTAATAATTAATAATAATAATAACTAATAAAACTAACTAATAACTACAACTAACTAAACCTAAATAATAACTAAATTATTAACTAACTAATAAAAACTAATAACTAAAAGCTAATAATAAAACAAATAAACTAATAATAAACTAATAACTAATTAATAATAACTAACTAATTAATAATAACTAACTAATAACTAATAAACCAAATAATAATAAATAAATAAATATATAATAAAACTAATAAAAATAACAAATAAATAAACTAATACAACTAACAAATAAAACTAAAATTAACTAAAAATTAAAACTTAATAATAAAACTAAATTACTAAACTAAACTAAACTAATAAACCAATTAACTAATAAACTAAACTAAAAAACTAAAAACTAACTACTAATAACTAAGAAATTAAACTAAAAAAACTAATAATAATAATTAATAACTAATAAAACAAAATAAAATAACAAACAAACTAAGTAATAATAAATAATAAAAGCAAATAAACTTGATATGACCCTAAAAATTCCACTAGTGCGAATCTTGATGTCAGCAATAATTGTATCAAGAAAGAGATGAAGCACTTATTATCAAATCGACTCTTAAACATGGAGTGTTTATAGTCAAATCGAGTGTCTCGACGAGCCAGATTTAACAAGCCCAAGATCTCATAATTTTGACATCATTTGAGCATTTAAATACACAAAATATATCATATAATTAAGGGAATCATCATGAGCCGTCCGATGGAGAGGAGTGGTTGAATTTTGCATGTATTCTGAGATGTCGCTCCTCCTCCATAAATAGCCCATTCTTCATATGAGGGGAGGCCCAAGCAAAAGAGAGGAGAGAGCTCTAAAGCTTGAAGATCATCCAAGCACTGTACCATACTCGGCGGTCATTTGCCACCTCGCCGTCCTCATGGGATCCTCTCGATCTCGGTCTCCATCATGATGACCTTCATCATCGATGTTCCACCTTTCACCATCATCTCTACCACTAGCATACCACGACATTACATAGTTGTTGTTCATTCTCATATATAATTTTGTAATCCCATATGTCGGAAAACTTGTACTCCAAAATAAACATATAATGGAAGCTTTTTTTATGCGTGATTTTCCTCTTTTCAAGATTTTCCATTAAAATTTCGAGTCTTCTTGTTCACTCTTTAAATACGTATGTGTTGGATTTCACAACAAGGCTAAGGCGTAAACTTTCACTCTACCGCGACTGGTTTTCTAGCACACAACAAAACTAATAACTAATAATAATAATAATTAATAAAACTAATTAATAAATAATAATAATAATAGCTAATAAAACTAACTAATAACTAAAACTAACTAAACCTAAATAACAACTAAATTACTAACTAATAAAAGTAATAACTAAAAACTAATAATGAAGCTCATAAACTAATAATAAACTAATAACTAACTAATAATAACTAACTAACTAATAACTAATAAACCAAATAATAATAAATAAATAAATAAATAAATAAATAAATAATAAAACTAATAAATAATAACTAATTACCAAACTAACAAATAAAACTAACTAAACTAAAAATAAACTAACAAACTAATAACTAAAATTAACTAAAAACTAAAAACTTAATAATAAAAACTAAATTACTAAACTTAAGTAAACTAATAAACCAATTAACTAATAAACAAAACTAAAAAACTATAACCTAACTAACTAATAACTAATAATTAATAACAAATAATAATTAAACTAAATAATTAATAATAACTAATAACTACACTAACTAATAATAAAACCTAAAACTAATAATCAATAACTAACTAAACTAAACTAACTATCTTATAATAACTAAACTAATAAATAAAACAAATAACTAATAAATAACTAATAAACTAAACTAAAAACAAATAATAATAACTAAAAGTAATAAATAATAAATTAAATAAAATAACTAACTAACTAACTAATAATAAATAATAAAAGTAAATAAAATAATAACTAATTATAATAATTACTAATAAAACTAACTAATAACTAATAAAAATTAAAAACTAACTAATAATTAAAACCAACTAAACCTTAATAATAATTAAACTAATAATTAACTAATAACGAACTAATAAAAACTAATAAGTACTAACTAAAACCTAAACTAACAAGCTAATAATAAACTAGTAATTAATGAATAATAACTAACTTACTAATAACTAATAAACCTAACAATAATAAACTAATAAAAACTAATTAATAAATAATAACTAATAACTAAAACAAATAACTAAATTAATTAATAAATTAACTAAACTAAATAACTAATAAAAATCTAATAATTAAAAAATAAACCTAATAATAAAACTAACTAAAACAGCTAAATGAATTAAACTAATGAAGCTTAAAATATAACTAATCTAATAACTAATAAAAACTAATAAATAATAATAACTAAAAACTAAATAAAATAATAACTACTAATAATAAACAAATAAATAATAATAACTAAATTATAATAATAAACTAATAAACTATTAATAATAACTAATAACCAATTAATAAATAACTTGTAAAACTAATAAACAACTAAATAAAACTAATAATAACTAAACTAATAACTAAAAAAAACTAATAACTAATATACTAAAACTAATATTAACTACTAACAATAATTAATAACTAAACTAATAATAAAATAAAAATAACTAAACTAATTAACTAATAATTAATAACTAAACTACTAAACCTTAAAAACTAATAACTAAAACTAAAATATTAACTAAATAACTAAACTAATAATAATAACTAAACTAATAACTAATAAAACTAATCTAATAAATAATAATAATAATAATAATAATAATAATAATAATAATAAACCTATAAAACTAATAACTAAACTAAATAAAATAACTAATAAATAGTAATAAAACTAAATAACCAAACTCATAAAATAAAATTAACTAACTAATAATAATATAATAAAACTAATAAATAATAACAATAATAACTAAAAAATTAATAAATTAAAACTAATAAAAAAAAAGCTAAAATAATAAACTAATAAAATAATAAATAACTAAATAATTAATAATAAAATCTTAAAACTAATAACTAAATAACTAAACTAAAATTAATAATTAATAAAATAACCTAATAATAATAACTAACTATTAATAAAACTAATAAAAAAACTAATAACCTAATAATAATAACTAATAAACTAAAAATTAATAATAACTAATAATAATAAACTAAAAACTAATAAAACAAACTAATAGAATAATAAATTAATAATTAAACTAAATTAACAAACTAAACTAATAAAATAAATAAAAACAAACTAATAAACTAATAACAACTAAAAAATTAACTAATAATAAAAAAATTAACTAATATAATAAGTAATAAACTAATAAAACTAACTAATAACTAATAATAATGATAAATAAAATAAAATTTCTAACAACGCTTAAAATATTAAAGCAATTGAAGCTTAACAAAAAGGTATTCTAACAAATAAAATTTGCAGGTTTGAATATTGCTTTAATTAAATACATCTCACCCCTAGAAATAATAAAAAAAAATGAACAACTAAAAATTCCTGATAAGTTTTTTTTTTCTATTTGGAAAGTTAAGCTATAAGAGAAATAAACTTGAACATTCATCGTTGGGAGAACAAAGGCTACCTCAAAGTTATTGGCTTTAATTAAATGCCACAAAAGTATATTTAAACCAATTTATTCAAGAAGCACACAAGGAGCACTATGTCATAAAATTATAATTAAATATCTAGAAGACTATTATTAACTGAAGCCAATGACTTGTATTGCTTAAAGAAAGTAGGCTACATGTACATCAATTTTAAATACAATAATAAAATGGGACATAAATATATATAATATTTATATAAAATTTTAAACTAATAAGATATTCATGAAATGCATTATAATATATCCAAGAAACTCCATTAACTAAAAGAAACTAGTATATTATACGCGAAGTTCTGCCACACAATTCCATGATCTTCAATCTAACCTCAACTCAGCCCTCACATTCAAATTATAAAATTACACTCATAACACTCTCTCATATTCCACCAGTCCCTATCTCTGAAAATCAACAATTAAAATGGGTGATGATGGATGGATTACATACGAACACTCTTATAAACAAATAAATATTGAATAAATAAAGCAATCAGAAAAGCATTCATCGGTGTGAAATGGAACTATCATGTCATGATCTCACAAATAAATACAGCAACAAACTATTATATAAACATGAGAAAAGTTTATAGTAGAAATCTATTCCGAAGATTAACTGCATTAGATATATATATATATATATATAGAGAGAGAGAGAGAGAACCCTAGAACATGATGACCACCATTATGGACTGCCTGAGATATGAGACCCCCATGAATCCAACGGTTCCACATCCATAAACCAAATTAATATCTCTAGCCACCTTAAAAAAACACCCAGACGTGTCAGAAATGTAAATCATTCTTTTAGGTTTAAGATAATTAAAGATAAATATAAAAAAATGTAGTATATTAATCTGATTTAGAGCAAAAAGAAAACATGCTAATGAGTCCAGATAACCCGAAATGCACTCTTTCTTTCGAAAATGAAATGGCGAAATACCACTTTCAATTAGTTTAACAAGAAATAGCTCCATTTTTTATTACCAACAAGAGCTATATTAAAATGTCCATACGCATGACAAATAATGTTAGGCTGCAAGCCAGCCAGGTGGTTTACAGCTAGCAATCTCCACCATCACCAAAATTACTCCCACATTTTCGTCCTGCTAATCTCATCATTCCAATGCCCATTCTAAAATTTAATAGCAATGTTGGATATTAGTAATAATTTAAAAGCCATATGTGGTTGGATTGGAATGCTATTCATTTCCTTTGTAAGGTGCTCATTGAGATAATACCTCATCTTTGGGATATCCCAATTATGGTTATTCTAGAAATCAGAGACAATAAAATTATCAGGGATAAGAAGATTAGATAGATCTGAAAGCAAGACATTAGTGAACCAGTGATCATAAGAAAAGCTGATATCCCCCTACCCAGTTAATCTTTAGCAATATTTCTATGCTTCAGTAGAGTTTTCCATTGATACGAGTCAGCAGCCCTTTATTGCACCATGGAGGGATGAGTATGCCTACAGCTTTTCAAATATCGCATTTCACAATAATGGTGACTTCCTTATATCCCACTTAACTTTTGCTAATGATTTATTATTTTTTCAAATGGTTCTAGGTTATATATTAAAAAAATAAAGAATTATTGAAATTTTTTTGAAGATGAAAGCGGCTTAAATATAAATAATAATAATAAGAGCTATTTTATCACCCTGGCTAATCTCTTTAATTAATAAAAAATTTAATTAAAAACTTAATAAGTATAATATAAACTTTTATCATTTTTAGTAGAATATGGAATTAGAATATTCCTACATTCTTCTATATTCTTAGTTGGAGAATTATTAAAATACTATTTCCTATTGATATTCTCCTATGGTCTAAAGATTTTCATTTACCCTCAAAATGTCAATAGTATTTTTTTATGTGGAAAGTATAATTATGTCATTGTTAATGACCCTATTGTAGCTAGGCTCTAGTTTTGGTATGATTATATTTTAATAGGCATCTTATTTTAATGGTAACATCCTAATCAATAAACTTTAAGTGTTTGTTTCCATACTAACAAGTGGTCATATAAAATGTTGTTGCTCATTATAAAGAAATGATGCCAAAACATAATGGCATTCTCATAAAATATGTTCAATTTTGCTAGAGTTAAAAAATCAAAGCTAAATAGAATACCAAGATGCTTACCTACCTAAAAGAATTTTAGTATAATCGATTGCTTATCACTTTGACATCCTATAAGACTCAAATTGTATAAGCAAAATATACAAAAGTATATATTGGAAGAAACCTTTTTAGCTAATTTCTTAAAGTAAATATGGATTGTTTTGTGATAACCAAAAATTATTATTATGGGGAAAATTATTAGAAATCACAAGGGTAATATGATTTAGGCTTTCATTACTTACTATTTAGTGCAATATAATGATCTTATGTCCTTAAGTTATGCTTTAAATTTATGCATTGCTATGAGAATCACAAATATGTGGATTGAAATGAATACTATTATGCTTTAATCAACTCTAACATGAAAGGAAATGCAAAGATGTTTTATCTACTATATAACACTAGTAAACTTTTTTTATTTTAATTATAAATTATCTCATATTTTATGTGAAGGTAATGATTGTGCTAATTATTTAGTCAAATTAGAGCTTATTTACCTTTTTACTAAGTATAGTAATAATATAATACTTGTTTACCTATGTGATTTGAATATGCTTGATAAATCAGATTTTCCATATGTTAGAATGAATAACACATTCGTTATACTTCAGTGAAATTTATTATTTTAAATCTACCAAGTTCCATCCATTTAAAAGTAATTAGCTATAATACAAAATTTTGATGGTTTAATTGATGTGAGCCTTTGGTATTTAGAGTGTAATGGTTGTTGAATGTTCTTACATTAGTTTAATGAATATTTGGAGCTTTTAGAATGAATTCAACATGGTTAGATTGGTTAAATAGGGCTAAGAAGCCAACTATGTCAAATCTATCTAAGTCTAACCAACTTTGGGAAAATATCTGTTATTTGAAGGTTATCAAGTAAGAATCATAGATTTTACTTGAATAGGAAAGAGAACACTTTCAAGGAGTGATCTAAAAAAGTTTAGTTTTATTAGAGTTTATTTGATATTTATTTTTGATTACTATAATGCCTAAATAAAAATATTCATAGTGGACCAAACAATGAAGGCCATGATTTTAAAATTGGTACTTAATATAACATCAAGAACAAGAAAAAAACACATCAAAATTGATATACAAATAATGTAGTTTTAATTTAGAAAACATTAATTTATTTGGTGAAGTTTAAAATGGCCTAACACTACACATAGTTAAACAATGTTTGATTTCAACCAAGGATTGACATACTAGTAGGTTCTTACAGAGTATATTGTGGTAGAGAATTTAGTAAAATGTCCGCAAGATTCAACATATAGTGAAAAACAATCACCAAAGAAATATTTATAATTACACCAAAGGTATACACACTACTCACCAAAATATTGTGGGAAGGGCTACCGCCAAGCAACCTTCAAGATTTTTCCACCATGCCTAAAACATCATAGAATTTTTGAAAATTTTCATAATCAAATAATAAATACTTATTACATCAATAATTGATAATTACATGGTCACAAGTTATTTTTCTACATGTCATGAATCCATTCCATGGGCAAAAGGCACAATTCATTGTGGGCTCCAAAAATTTGACACCGACCTATTTTGACGAAAATAGTGATTTAAAGTGTCGGTGGAATTTTCAAAAGGCAGATGGAATAGTAGATAAGACACTACCCAAAGATTTCATCCTCATTTGGTGAGAACTTTAGATCTGGTTCCAGGTTTTCTATATATAGTTAATTATCCCTCCCAAGAGAGAGAGAACTTTCGATTAAGGCTAGTCATTAGATTGCAAAATATGCAGTGTAGTAGCAACATGTAGAGTTTTAGAATTTAATATATGAAATTTATCATTTTAACTTAAACCGGATGGTTAGGGGAATGATGACGTGCCCGATCTAGATCCCATGGTTCAAGGCCAGATCCCTAGTCTACTTAGTCGACGAGGTAGTGACCCAACGAAGGATCCTCATCAGCAACACATGGGTTACATCATCCAAGAAATTCTTGTAGACCTGGGGTGGTGTTTGTCTAAGAAGACAGTCTTAATTTTACCTTAGTTGACAGAGGGTTGTTTGCCTTATCAAGTATACCCTATGATTCATAACTCAAAGGGTGAGCCATTGGGAGGCCAGTCGTGATCATAATATAATGAAGCTGACTCGGTCATATAACGCTTCATCTGTGGAGCCTATTAGCCGCCACAGCAGAGGACACGCCACGCCCTAAAGAAGATCTGAGAGTGAACATACGAACACTTGATTTAACATTGGCTCCTTTGTGAGCTAGAGTTTTCTTAGTTTGTCACCCCTGACAAATAGTTGCGGAAGGTGGATTGATTGGATTTGATTTAAGTTTTAAATGATATAATTTCATTTAAGCAGTTTCATATTGTTATTTGAAAATTGATTAGTTGGCATATATTTAAGATTTTAGATCTGTTAGTCGCTAACGAGGATTAGTCTTACATGTAATCAATTTCTATATTTCTCGATTTGAAGCTCTTATTCTAAGTTTTTAAGTTTTTAACTAAGACATAACTAAAAAAGCTACCCAGCATCCTCGACACTTGAATTTGAATTTAGATGATAGACGAAGCACATGCGGGTGTATATATATTAGTTATTTATCTAAGGAGATAATCTTAAGTCTACCTTAGTGGACAGATGGCAATTTGCCCTATCAACTATACCCTATGATTCATAACTCAAAGGATAGAGCCTTTGGGGAGCATACGAGCATCGATCGAATCGGAGTCTGGACTAGCCAAACCACCGTCGAGGACCATGGTCATAACTGTTTCATCTGTGGAGCCTACTTGCCAAGCCACACAATTCAAAGAACACGAGCCACGTCCTTACTGACAAGAGATTGATTGAGAGTGAACATAATAGAACACTTGATTTGACATTGCCTCCTTTGCGAGCTAGAGTTTGCTTAATTTATCACCTCCGACAAACAGTTACAGAAGGTGGATAGATTGATTTTGATTTAATTTTTTAGTGATAGAGTTTCATTTAAACAGTTTTAGATAAATATTTGAAAAATTGATTTGATTTGAGAAATTGATTAATTTGAATATGTTTAAGAGTTTTAGATCCTGTCAACTCTATTTAGCTGCTAACAGAGGATTAGATCTCCTTTCACTTGACATAATCAGTTTTTCAAATATTTCACTGATTTGAAACTCTTATTATGCATTTTTAGATTTTGTTAACCCGGACCAATCATAAGACTAAACCAGGAAGCTACCCGCGCAGCATCCTCAGACACTTGAATTTAGGCATTCAGCAACTTGACTATTTTTGGGCTTGTTGAGTTCGATCTTTATAACTCATCCGTGTCATAGACTTTAGGATGTAGAGGTTAATATTTTTCCAACTTAATTAATTGAAACTTCCTAAATCGAGAGTTATTCTAACTTGATCTCCAGAATTTGGCAAATCTGAGAGATAAATTTCTTGACATTTGGGGTTATCTTTTCATGCATAAAAATAGATTCTTTTTGTTCCTGCAAGACTCTGCCACTTAAAGATATTAACTAAAACAAAAATAAAATATTAACTAAATAACTAAACTAATAACAAAAATAATTAAACTAATTAACTAATAACTAATAACTAAACTACTAAACCTAAAAAAACTAATAACTAAAAATAAAATATTAACTAAATAACTAAACTAATAATAATAACTAAACTAATAACTAATAAAAACTAATCTAATAAATAATAATAATAATAATAATAATAATAATAATAATAATAATAATAATAATAATAATAATATTAATAAACCTATAAAACTACTAACTAAACTAAATAAAATAAAACTAATAAATATTAATAAAACTAAATAACCAACTAATAAAATAAAACTAACTAGCTAATAATAATAATAAAACAAATAAAACTAATAACTAAAAGCTAATAACTAAAACTAATAAATTAAAACTAATAACTAAACTAATAAACTAAAATAATAAACTAAATAATAAAACTAATAAATAACTAAATAATAATAAAAATCTAAAACTAATAACTAAATAACTAAACTAAAACTAATAATAATAAAATAACCTAACTAATAATAATAACTAACTAATAAAAAACTAATAAAAACTAATAACCTAACTAATAATAACTAATAAACTAAAAACTAATAATAACTAATAAAACTAAAATTAAACTAATAAAACTAATAAACTAATAATTAAACTTAACTAACTAACTAAACTAATAAAATAAATAAAAACTAACTAACCCATAAATTAATAATAACTAAAAAACTAACTAATAAAATTAATAAATAATAAAATAATAAAACTAACTAATAACTAATAAATAATAACTAACTAATAACAAAATTTCTAAAAGTGCTTAAAATATTAAAGTTGAAGATTAACAAAAGGCATTCTAACAAATAAAGTTTGAATGTTCGATGACTTTAATTAAATACATCCGCCCCTAAATAATAATAATAAATGAACAACTAAAAATTCAAATAGACTAAGCTCTAGAAAGTTTTTTTTTTTATTTGGAAAGTTAAGCCATAAGAGCAACTAAACTTGAGATGCAACGCTGAAACAAAGGCCCCACCGACCTCAAAAAGTTATTGGCTTTAATTAAATATGCCACTGAAGTATATTTAAACCAATTTATTCAAGAAGCACACAAGGAGCACTATGTCATAAAAACCATAATTAGATATCTAAAAGACTATTATTAACTAGAAGCGCAATGCCCACAACTTGTATGTCACAGTTAAAGAAAGTAGGCCTACATGTACATCAATTTTAAATACAACAATAAAAACGGGACATAAATATATATATTACTTATATAAAATTTTAAACTAATAAGATATTCATGAAATGCATTATAATATATCCAAACATCTCCATTAACTAAAAGAAACTAGTATATTATACTTCTCACACACAATTCCAAGATCTTCAATCACACGCCTCAACATTCAAATTATAAAATTACACTCATAACACTCTCATATTCCCAGGTCCTATCTAAAAAAATCAATAATTAAAATGGGTGATTTATGATGGATAATTATTACATACAGAACACTCTTATAAATAAATAAATATTGAATAAATAAAGTAATCCGAAAATCATTCTATTGAATTGGGTGTGAAATGGAACTATGCTGTGTCATGATCTCACAAATAAGTACAGCAACAAACGATTCTATAAACATGAGAAAAGTTTATAGTAGAAAGCTATTTTGAAGATTAACTGCATTAGACAGAGAGAGAGAGAGAGAGAGAGAGAGAGAGAGAGAGAACCCTAGAACATGCCGACCACCATTATGGACTACCTGTGATATGAGACCCCCATCAGTCCAACGCTCCCACCTCCATAAACCAAATTAATACCTCTAGCAAAAACAAAAAATAGGTCATTCTTTTAGGTTTAAGATAATTATAGATAAATATAAAAAAATGTAGTATATTAATCGATTTAGAGCAAAGGAAAACATGCTAATGAGTCCATAACAAATGCACTCTTTCTTTACTTAAAATGGCATGAAATACCACTCGTTTAACAAGAAATAGCTCCATTATTTTTTTTATTACCAACAAGATCTATCTTAGTATGTCCATATGCATGACAGATAATGTTAGTCGAAGTGGTTATAGCTCTCCCCACCATCACCAAAATTACTCCGTTGATTTAAACATGATATTCTTTACAAGATGCACTATCAAATGCGTGAATCACCGATCAAAACTTAGCTTCCGTTGATTTAAACATGATATTACAAAAAAAATTTGATTAGGCATTTAGAAGCCAATAAGTGAACAGAAAAACTCAAAATTTGAAGTTTATTTCTATGTACCAGTTCATTCCCAAGCTCGATGGCAACCTCTCGGTAGCTTGCATTCTTTCTACGGAAATGAGATACGTACAACTCTCCATTTTCATTCCCAAGGAATTCTACCTCTGGTTTCATTTCAATCCCTTTCTACTATTTTTTTTTTTGGAAAAAAGATGAGGGCATTTGACCAATTTCATTCCAATAGAGAATAGTAACAAGAAGGAGCCGTATAAAGGAGGAAAAACATATAAAAAATATTAACACAAAGAGGATCCTTTGATCCCAGAGACAAAAAACCTGTAAAGTTCAGAAGTTAAAAACCTATAAAGTTCAGAAGTTAAAAACCTGTAAAGTTTAGAGACACAAAAAATTGATATATAACCAGATTGCAACGTTCCAACGGTTGATGCCACCCGCCATCCGATGGGTCGATAGAGAGGGGAATCTCCATAGAGAGTAGAGAACAACTGCTATGAAAGCAGTCTGGCTAAGGAAAAGCATTTCACAGGTTGCAGGTAACACCATCTAGGGAGGAACCATTAAGGGTGTCAAGGAAAAAAATGTAGGATATAATGCCTACTTGCCAGAAATCTGGATCAAGAAAAAAACCAAATCCATCACGATGGAGAGCAAGAGCATGTATCCATAACCGAGAGGAAGAAGAGGGGACAAAAACAAAAGAAAAGAAGAGAGCCAAAAGCCGACTTATGAAACCAAAAAAGTAAATTAAAACAACAGAGCCATCAAGCCAAAAAAATACCAATCTCCCACAAAAACCATTCAACAAACCTCACTTTGGAACGGTTTCGTCTTCCAAAGTAGAGAGAACATGTTGCGCCAGGGACTGCTTACCCTGTCTACTGTTCAATCTCCGAATGCAATAAGGTGAAGAACAATAACAATAAGGGGATAGCGATGAGATCCTTAGTTCTCGGCGCTATGACTGAAGTGGTTTTATCGATGAGTTCCTTTACTCTATGTCGCGTTAACGATTACTGAAAAGTGGCGTGGGATTTAATGTATCCCATTTTTTATATATCGGGATATACGAGAATGACGGATATGATCACAGCGTAATTTTGGAAATAAATGAGGTACGATTTGATAATTGATTTTATATTCTCCAAAATTTTAATAAGAGCCGAAGGAAGAATAAATTTAAAACTAAAAGGAGTTGGTAAAAACTAATAATTAATAAACTAACTAAATAATTAATAATTAATAATAATAATAAAACTAATTCAAAAAACTAAAAAACTAATAAAACTAATTAATAAACTAAAATTAAAACTAAAACCTAAACTTAAACTAAAAATAATAATAATAATTAATAATAACTAATAACTAAAACTAATAATAAACTAATAACTAATAATAAAATTAATAACTAATTAAACTAAAACTAAAAAGTAAATAATAAAACTAAAATAATTAAACTAATAACTAATAAATAAAGTTAAATAACTAAACTAATAACTACTAATAACTAATAATAATAATAATAATAATAATAATAATAATAACTAAATAACTAATAAGTAATAACGAAACAAAAACTAACCTAATAAATAATAATAACTAATAACTAAAATAATAATAATTAAACTAATAACTAAACTAAAATAACTAAACAAACTAATAAATAAATTAACTAAGAAACCTAATAATAATAAACTAGTAAATAAATAAATAAATATTAAAACTAAAAAAAACTAATAGTAACCTAATAACCAAAAATAATAACTAATAATAACTAATAGTTAATATCTAATAATAATAATTAATAAAACAAATAAAAAACTAATAAACTATTAATAATAAATAATAATAAAATAATTAACTAATAAACTTAATAACTAATAATAACTAAACTAATAAACTAAATAACTAAAACTAATAATAACTAATAAAACAATAACTAATAAATTAATAACTTAAACTAACTAACTAACAATAACTAATAACTAAAACTTTGGTATCATTAAAATCGTAACAAAATTTTCAACCAACATGAAAATTACAGAAAATTTTGTTATAATTCCAACGATACCAAGTTCACTGATATTCCAGACTATATGACTCGAAAGAGCAAAAATGACTACAAAATTTTAACTCGAACATATTTTTTTTTGCACATTCAAACACTGCTGCATATCGGACCATAATCTTAAATTTTGACCAACATGAAAGTTGTAAAAAACTTTGTTATGATTCTAACCATACCAAAATTCGCTCAATTCTGACATTATATGACTCCGATAAGAGCAAAATATAAAAACTGCTCCAGTTTTTTAAAAAATAAAATAAAAATAAAAAAAGAGCTAGTTGTCCGATCAACGGATGACTAGGCCTATTTTGTTAAAAAAAAAATTTGTGCCTAAGCTGCTAATTAAGATTAGAATTAAGCCTATTTTAAAAATTTTACCAAAGAAAAATAATAACATTAATGATGAGATCCTTAGTTCTGGCCATGATAAGTGATTTTATCGATGAGTTGTTGTACTCTCTGACAATTATTGAAAAGCTGTGTGAGATTTAATGTATCCGATTTTTATATATCGGGATATACAAGATCGGAGGATATGATCAGAGCGCAATCTTGGAAATAAATGAGATAGGATTTGATAATTGATTTTGTATTCTCCATAGTTTTAATAAGAGTCGGTATAAATGAAGGAAGAATAGATTCAATGTTGTTTACATAGAATAAATATTGAGATAAAGAAGTTGTTAAAAAATAGATGAATTCAAAATCTTAGATGATAGAGATTGAATGATATCATTTACAGCGATTCACAATCAATCCAAGTATTTAAATCCTGAAAAGACTCTTTTTTCTGGAGTGCACTATCCTTTATTTCTTTAATTTTAATTGATTAATCTAATATTATAGTTAATTTTCTAAGTAAAGAATTAACTTTAGACTTCATTTTTTGAAAATTTAACTTAATTTAAAATTAGACGTTATACAATTGAGCCAAAAAAAAAGGTTCTGCTCGCAGCTGATACTAATAAAAAGGAAATAAAATTTCCACTTAAAAAGTGAATCTAATTTTATATTAGAAGTTATGCAGCAACTATACCAGAAATTTTGGTTATAGTAGCAAGGAAATGAATAACGATAAAAGAGAATTAATTAAAAACTTTCTTAATTTTAAATTCCAATATAATTTTAAATTATAAGGTAAACAACTAAGCATGAAAATGGGTTCTAGTTGCTGCAAACTAATGAAAGAAAAATAAGTCAGAAAACCAATCAGGGTAAGCTTCTTTACTGAGTTTGATAAGGTGCTTAGCGAAGAATTTATATGACTAATATAATAATTTTTATGCGTTAGAAATGAGCTACGGAATTTCATAGAATTTAAGTAGAAAAATCTTCCTTAAATTGCCATTGTATCTTTGACGAAATTGTGAAATGAATGACCAACAAGTTAAAAATTTTATTCATAAAAAAAAACAAATCTTATAATATTCAAGCTAGATAGTAATTTTGAAGGTGAATAAGAGTATTCCAATAAGTAATAATGGTAGTGAGAACATCAAAGGAAGAGCCTCCAAAACATCTCTCGTAAGAGGTGTTTATAAGCGCTTGAATGAAAGAAGCTCTTATGCCTGACAAATAGTATGATGGGTAAGCCTTTGAGATTTATAATGCCTTCCAAATTATCCAATTTTTTGATATTTTTATTTTCTAGGCGATTTCATGGTAAAGAACCAAACTATTTTCCTTTAGAGATATTATATCATAGTCATGCAGTAAGGGACGTTGTTGAATTTCATGGAGATTCTCAAACTTAGTTTTAATAGAGATTTTAATTTGAAACTAATATCTATAATAATTACTCTGAAATTGATGTCATTGATGATATAAAATAATCAGTTTCTATCATAATCTCATGTGATGCAATTGAGATAACTTTATAGAGACAAATTGCCCAACAACAAAGTCATTTTAGCTCAAATGAGATGTTTGTATCGCTAGACGCTAATTAAAAAAAAATGAAAATTATCTTAATAGAGTGACTTCATTAGTGCAAGAACTCAAGCTATGTATATGGAATCCACAATGTGAATCTTTCAACCATATTTTAATTCTCAATACATATAAGATTGTTCAATATTTAAAAAAAATATAGCCTATGAATTAATTTTATTATTTAGTTAGACAAAACAAAATAAAATGAATAAGTTATAACTCTAACTAAATAATAACTAAACCTAAACTATAACTATAACTATAACTAATAATAAGTAATAATAATAAACTAATAAAACTAAACTAAACTAATAATAATAAACTAATAACTAATAATAACTAAACTAATAACTAAACTAATAAATTAATAACCTAAACTAATAACTAATAACTAATAACTAATAACTAACTAAACTAATAACCTAAATAACTAAACTAATAATAACTAATAACTAAAACTAAATAATTAACTAATAAAAACCTAAATAACTAAAACTAAATAAAATTACTAAATTAATAATAATCTAAAACTAAAAAAACTAAATAATCATCAAACCATCAACAAACCTCACTCATTTCCGCTTCCAAAGTAGAGAGAACATGTTGCGGGATGCTATTCTTTCAATTCAATGCAACAAGGCAAGAACAATAAGGGGATAGCGATGAGATCCTTAGTTCTCGGCGCTATGACTAAAGTGGTTTTATCGATGAGTTGCTTTACTCTGTCACTAACACGATTCAGAAAAGCTGGGATTTAATGTATCCCATTTTTTATATATCGGGATATACGAGATCGACAGATATGATCAGAGCACAATCTTGAAAATAAATGAGGTAGGATTTGATAATTGATTTTGTATTCTCCAAAGTTTTAATAGGAGTAGGTATAAACTAAGGAAGAATAGATTCGAACTAAGAGGATGGTAAAAAAAACTAATAATTAATAAACTAACTAAATAATTAATAATAATAACAATAAATTAATTAACAAAACTAAAAACTAATTAATAAAACTAATTAATAAACTAAAACTAATAATTAAACTATAACCTAAACCTAAACTAATATAAATAATAATAAGTAATAACTAAAACTAATAATAAACTAATAATTAATTAAACTAAAACCTAAAAACTAATTAATAAAACTAAAATAATTAAACTAATAACTAATAAATAAAGCTAAATAACTAAACTAATAACTAATAATAACTAATAACTAACTAAGTAATTTTGAATTTTGCAATACAACTCGAGGAAAACAAGCACAACTCCAACCAATGTTTGGAAGAAAGCAGTCGTCCCTCTTGCCAAAGTGAATTTTGAGACATTAGTGAGGGATGGAGTTGCGGTCAATCTCGATGCTAGCTCTATGCAGAAAAATATTCAAAATTGGAAGTCGGTCTTGGGAAACTCCTTGGCAAAACACTTCTTACTACTTCCTAAACAACGATCTGAAATGAAAATTGAGTCACTGAGGGGAATTTTACTTGGTGCTTGTTGCTCCTGATTATTTTTTATGTATTTTCAAATCTGTTGAAACTCGTGATGCTGTTATTCATAATGGACCATGGTTTATTATCCGCAATGTCATTGTTATGGACATATGGACTCCTGATTTCTCTCCCGAGTCTCTATTAGGTTTAATTAACCCTTTATGGATGAGACTCCCCAGCCTACCCCTCATATACTGGGATGACAACAATCTAGCCCAAATTGCTTCATTTGTTGGTGAACCAATGTGGATGGCAAATGAGCAAAGCACATACACATGAATTTGTGTCAAGGTTGACCTAATTAATTAACTAATAAATAAAAAATAATAATTAATAAACTAGTAATTAAAACTAACTAATAATAACTAAGAACCAAAAAAACTAGAAACCAATAATAATTATTAATAAGGATAAATAAAAACTAAAAAAAACTAACTAATAATAAACTAAATAACTAATAACTAAACTAGTAATTAATAATTAAAACTAATAAACTTATAAATAACTAAACTAATAAACTAATAACTAAATAAATAATAAATACTAATAACTAATAATAAACTAAAAAACTAACTAACTAAATAACTAACTAATAATAATTAACTAATAACCCTAAACTAATAATAAATAATAAACTAATAACTAATAAATAACTAATAAAACTAATAATAAATAAATAAATAACTAATAATAACTAATAACTAATAAAAACTAACTAAAAACTAATAACTAATAATAATTAAACTAACTAATAAAAATACTAAACTAATAATAACTAACTAACTAAACTAATAATGACTAATAAAACTAATAAACTAACTTACTAATAATAACTAATAACTAAAACTAATAATAATAAAACTAACTAATAACTAATAACTAACTAATAAATAATAATAAACTAACTAATAATAACTAACTAATATATATAATTAGTTGTATCAAAATTATGATACTTAATTACTTAAATTTAAAATTTGATAACAATTAATTATTTATATTACAAAAATCTCTCTATTACCTTTCATAATAAAAAAAAAGAAACATATCTCCTTAAAATTCGGCTAAAACAGTAATCAACTTTCAATATTTTGAAAATAAAGTCAAAGAAATTTTTCTGAAACCTTTCAACATTTCACTTTTTTGATCCTGTCATTTTATGCCCTCTAGTTCTTGAAGACCACCCAGTTAATGTAGACCGAATTAAATAAAATAAATTTTCTTAAAAGGAAGAATAATAGTAGCAACCCTCTCATTCTCTGCCTAATCCCATCTATTCACGTCTCTCCTCCCAAGGAGGTAAAACTCGCTCGACCTCCTCCCATTTGATTTTATCCTTTTTTCATTGCTCGACCATCTTCATTTGCATGCAGCCAAGCGTCATTGGCGACCTCTCCAACTTGGCTGACAAAGCTTCCTTTCTGCACCTCCCCATTCCTCTGTCAACTTTCTTTTTTCCATCCCATTCACCTATCTGTGTAGCTCAAGCCTTCATCCACCATGCTTCAAATTATACCATGACCAACCCTCGAATCACTCAGCCGGCTCACTCTCTCCACTTCTTTTCCAGCTAGCACAAAATCAAACACCTGTCATCTTCCCTTTCCTCTATTCTCTCTCTAAAAAGAGAAGAATAATTTACTCTCCCTCTAAATAAAGAGTAAAAAAATCCTTTTTTTTTCATTTTTCCTTCCTTCCAAACTAAGAGACTCTCTCTCTCTCTCTCTCTCTCTCTCTCTCTCTCTCTCTCATCTCTCTTTCAAATTTTTTTTAAAAATCTATTTTATTCTAATAATAAACTAATAAACTATTAATAATAACTAATAATTAACTAACTAATAGATAACTTGTAAAACTAATAATAAATAACTAAATAAAACTAATAATAACTAAACTAATAACTAAAAAACTAATAAACTAAAACTAATATTAACTAACTAACTAACTAACAATAATTAATAACTAAACTAATAACTAAAATAAAAAATAATTAAACTAATTAACTAATAAACAACTAAAAATACTAAAAACTAAAACTAATAACTAAAATAATTAATAACTAAACTAATAATAATAACTAATAATAATAATAAAATAATAATAATAATAATAATAATAATAATAATAATAATAATAATAATAATAATAATAAATAATAAAACTATAAAACTACTAACTAAACTAAATAAAATAAAACTAATAAATATTAATAAAATAAATAACCAAATAAATAAAACTAACTTAATATATAATAAATAATAAAACTAAAACTAAATAAAACTAAAACTAATAAATTAAACTAAACTAAATAAACTAAAATAATAAACTAAATAATAAAACTAATAAAACTAATTAATAATAAAACCTAAAATATAACTAAATAACTAAACTAAAAATTAATAATTAATAAAATAACCTAACTAATAATAATAATAACTAATAATAAAAACTAATTAAAAACTAATAACCAAACTAATAATAAGTAATAAACTAAAAACTAATAATAACTAATAATAATAAACTAAGAACTAATAAAACTAGTAAACTAATTACTAAACTAAACTAACTAACTAAACTAATAAAATAAATAAAAATAAACTAACTATTAAATTGTTAATAACTAAAAAATTAACTAATAAAACTAATAAATAATAAACTAATAACTATTAACTAACTAATGATAAATAACTAATAACAAAATTTCTAACAGTGTTTAAAATATTAAAAGTTGAAGATTAACAAAAGGCATTCTAACAAATAAAGTTTGAATGTTCAAGTATAATTTTAATTAATACATCATGTAAATAAAAATAATAATAAAAATGAACAACTAAAATTCAAAGAGACTAAGCTCGAAAAGTTTTTTTTTTCTATTTGAAAAGTTAAGCCATAAAGCAACTAAACTTGAACATGCAATCTTTGCGGTGAGAACAAAGGCTACGACCTCAAAAGTTATTGGCTTTAATTAAATATACCAGAAGTATATTTAAACCAATTTATTCAAGAAGCACACAAGGAGCACTATGTCATAAAAAAAAATTAGATATCTAAAAGACTATTATTAATGGATAATGCCCTTGTACACTTAAAGTTAAAGAAAGTAGGCTACATGTACATCAATTTTAAATACAATAATAAAAATGGGACATAAATATATATACTATTTATAGAAAATTTTAAACTAATAAGATATTCATGAAATGCATTATAATATATCCAAGCATCTCCATTAACTAAAAGAAACTAGTATATTATACACTTCACATTCAAGATCTTCAATCCATTCCTCACCTCACATTCAAATTATAAAATTACACTCATAACACTTATTCCCTATCAGAAAATCAATAATTAAAATGGGTGATGTATGATGGATACGATTACATCTGAAACACTTATAAATAAATAAATATTGAATAAATAAAGCAATCCGAAAAGCATTCTATTGAATTGGGTGTGAAATGAAACTACGCTGTGTCATGATCTCACAAATAAGTATAGCAACAAACGATTCTATAAACATCAGAAAAGTTTATAGTAGAAAGCTATTCTGAAGATTAACTACATTAGACATAGAGAGAGAGAGAGAGAGAAAGAGAGAGAGAGAGAGAACCCTAGAATATGATGACCACCATTATGGACTACAGATCACAGACATAACCTTCCAATAAACCAAATTAATACCTTAAAAAACACCACGCATGAAAAGCGTAAGTCATTCTTTTAGGTTTAATATAATTATAGATAAATATAAAAAAATGTAGTATATTAATCGATTTAGAGCATGAAAAAAATGCTAATGAGTCAGATAAAATGCACTCTTTCTTTCCTGAAAATGGCGTAACTGAAATACCACTCAGTTAGTTTAAGGCAAAATTTTAAAATACATTCGTAATTAGTAATTTAGGCATCAAATTTTTTGTTTATGAAAATAGGCCTAGTCGTCCATCAAACGGACGACTGTTTCATCTCCTTTATCATAAAAAAGCCCCGTTCTCCTTTTCCCTATTCCACTCTTCCTGTCTCCTTCATTTCTTAGATTTCAGCAAGCACCTTAAGGAGGTCAGAGGCCAGGAGAGGCCAGCCCTATTTCGGGCAAACAAATCGTAAGCCACAATTTCCTTTGTCTTTTCCTCCCAATCTGTCGGCTCCTCGCTCCCGGATTCAAGCACACCACCCTAAGGGGAGGTCCTGGCCAAGGGAGAGCTCCACCATCATGTGCACTTGAAGCGGTTATTTCTTCATTCGTGCGCCGATTAAGGTAATTTCTTCCCTGAATGCATAACTTGTGATAGATCTTGCTTGGTGGTGTCTGATTTTGCTTATTTCCTTGAATTATTTAGCTACATTTGTATTTTTTCTTTGAATGCAACACTTTTTTTTTCATTAGGGGACTTGATCTTTTGAGATATTCATAGCAGCTTGACCTCATTTTATTCTTAAATAAATCATGAGTTTAATATTTGAGTTGAGCTACGAGGATAAACAGACAATACATATCAGGTGGAGGAATAAATTAATGAATGGAAGTAAATCTAATGATGAATTTACCATCGGCAATGCCACTTTGTTATGATGAGGTTCAAAAGTTGGTAAAAGTTGGTCTTTATTAGCAAAATCTATTGCTCAAATAAGACCTAAAATTTCATTTGGTGTAAGATTTAAATAAGAAGTGGATGATATGTATTGTCTTCATAACTTTAAAATAGGCATAGTAAGAATAACTATCAAGCCCTTTGAATTAAAGCTCTTATCAACTCCATAATTAGCAAGTTTTCTTGTGATGAGTTTTTTCTATTGAGTTTTAGACACTACTATAAAAATTGCATTGACTCCACAGAAATCTTCATCATAACCAAGGATGGGTTGTGCTACAATAATATTATACCATTTGAATTGAAGAACATCACAAAGAATTATAAACAAATGACGGGTCGTTAATGAATAGAAAGAGAAATATCAAAGTAACTTATTATAGTCCCTAAGAAAATTTGTCTAAATATTTACGTTAAATTTATAAACAAAGTGAAAAAAAATAAAAGAATCTTATTTGTTAGTGATATATATATATACACACGATTTCTTTAAAGATACTATTCCTTAAATTTTGATAAAAATAATGATAATTAATTAGATAATTTATTGATGATTGATTAAATTTGGATTATAGAAATTTGATTAGAAGAAATTGAAAAAATCAAAGAAACAAATTTAAATAATTTTGTAAATTTATAATCTATCACCAAATTGTTATTTTTTTTCATTTAATTTCTTAGGTCAAGTTGAAAAATAAAAATATCTTGCAAATAGAGAGAAATTACTGCTATAAAATTGAGCTAATCACCACTAAAATATGTTGTCACAATTTTTTATAGTTGAGCTAAACAACCAATTTTTTAGAATCTACTCTCCCTTTGTCCTTTATGAGTTTGCAAAATATCTCCAACTACAATGTGCAATTGTATTATATCTTGAAATGCTTTTCTCCTGAGAACAGGGGAGAGGAAGGATTCTTGCTGGTTGGAGTTGTTGTTAGTTGAATATGAGTTCAAAAGCATGCATAGTTCTTTTATTATGGCGAATATTGTTGATAATTTCTTTATGACCTATATTGGTAGAAAATTGACCAATTCAGATCCCACAAAGGACTAACCTGCTGGGGTTACAAAAGTGAATCATGAGATCATTAAAGTTAGACCATGCAAAATCATGTGTTAATCTTATAGGTGGTTTCCTCTTGGTCTTTGGATTTATCGCTACACATATTCGTGATGAAGTATGTACTGAATCACAGCAAAACTGGCAAATAATTTATGTTGAAGTTCGAGTTAAATTGTGAGGAAAGAGATGTTGTAATGAGGAGCATCGAGAGCTTCAATTAGTCTTGAATTCATCACACTTGATTTGCATGAAGCGTGTGGGGTGCATTATAGAAAATAATATGGTAAGTTTTACTTTAGGGGTGATCTTTGAGGGTGACATAGGTTTATGAAACTATGTCAATACAAATACCATGATGATGAGGGGTGATAGTGATGCATATGAGCCTTCTTTAAGGGCAAATATCCATCTAACGGTCTCGGAGGAAACCTCAGAGGTGTACTTCTATATAACGAGTATATGCATCATGCTCAACATGGGATATGCTCAATTTGATGGGAAATGAGTTGCATTTACTTTTGGTCATATTGTCTTGTTGCTAGAGGTTGCATTAAATAAATCCAAGTTTACCATATTGTGCACTCAATATCGAACCCACATGGCACTTGTATACAAAGTTCTAGTAGATTAGGAGGTGCATGGAGAATTGGCGGTATATACATGTAGTCATTCAATCCTCATTGGGACATAGGCAATGTATATGCAGTTATCGATTATTTCATTCAACTGCACGATTAGGGTCATACGGATTTAAAGCCCGAGAGATTATTGGGGTATTGAGTCAAAATTTAACGAGTGTATACATGAAAGCTTAGGATGCGTACGCAGCGAAGGTTATTTTGGAAGTTGGGAGGAATCTTACCGTCGTTGGAGAAATTCATATATATGTTGAATGCCGGATGGGTCTATGAGTCAAAATTCGATTTTCGATATTCCGATTATTAGCCTTCTTCTTGGTTGGCATACTTGGCCCAATTTTATGTGGATGGGACTTTTATCCTAGGTCTGGGGGACTCTCACTGTGTGAAATTGATGCCAACGGTTTATTTCCACTTGCCTTTGCATTAGAAGAATGAAAGTATTGAGTCATGGTGTTGGTTTATCTGGACACTCAAGACTTAATTCCATTGATCATACAAGAGGTGATTTGTGCATCATTTCGCACCCGGCCGCGGGAGATATTACCTTGGGTTGCACATCACTTTTGCCTGTGACATTTGCGAGAGAACTTTAAAAATGCAGTTAGATAACTTGGAATCAGAGATTTTGCACGTTCACGCATGATCTACTACACTGTGTAGAAAATGTGATGCAGCCGGCATAATTTGCACGTACCGGTGCCAAACGGGGACAAAATGAAGTGAAATTCATATTGTCAAAGCTAGCAGTTTCTCTCTCGACTCTTGGTGAATGTCGGATGATGGCCACGGCAAAATTCACGCATTCATGCATGGAATCGGCCTGAAAACATGGGACTTGACTGAAAATCAAAGCTAACTCACCAACTAGTACATAAATAAAAGAGTGTACATAAAAGAAGCTATATCACCAACTTCGTTGATATTCAGCAAAGCAAGAGTGTTTACATAATTTGTTCTCCATGTTTAGGGATGTGGAGCATTGATCGTACGCTGGGATGATTATTTCAAAGCCATTGAATCTATCTTTATATTAGCAAAGCTTTCATGTCAATTAATTTGAATTTAATTGATTATCTTTGTTGTAGGTAGGATGTCTGCCGAAGAAGGTGCTTTCCCATACTTGAGGAGGTGAAGGCGTAGTGGACTATGGGACTACGTTGGTGAACCTAGTATAGCGGCACCTTTGGTACGAGTAGCACATCCCTGTAGTAAGATTTTGTAAGTCAAGTTGTGTGTGTGGATTTTTCTTATATTTTTTGTTTACTGAACTATAATTTCATACTGTGTAGGTTTCTATTTTGGATATGTCATCTCACGTGCTTATGTTCAAAGAGTGGCGGTGAAGCTGTCACAGATTCATGGCCTTATGGGGTTATTGGATTGTGTCCCAGATGGTACATTTGCATGGATCACCACCTTTCACGGCATTATTGGAGCGGTGGTCTTCTCGACAAATTCATTCCATTTTTCCATTGGGGAGATGGCGATCACACTGAGGATGTTGCTATGATCCTTGATATTGATAGATGCCCTATTATTGCGAAATGTTGTTGGAGGGAGCGAGCGGTGGGCATATTGTGATGAGTTGATATGAGCATATCTTGAGCCGCTTTGCTACCCATCCGACCTCATATCACATCGAGTTTAAAATGGGGCAAGTGCCTGAATTTTGCCACTACTGCTGCCTGGCGTACTTAGATTCTTACTTAGATAGAGCAGTTTAGCATGCATGAGATCTTACATTCTTTTGCAATTGGCGCTCATGATACTTCATGTTCGGAGATTCACGTATAGTATCTGTCTCTACTGGAGGATCTTGACACGTTCAGGGAGTTCTCATTTGGAGTAGTTGTGCTTGCTCATTTATACAGGGAGCTCCATGAGGTAACGAAGCCGAAGTGCACGAATATGGCTAGTTGCTTACAGTTACTACAGGTATGGGTGTGAGAGCATATTCATGTGTCGGCGTTATATTCCATGCAGAAATTAGATGGGTTGATTTGGGTTCTTGAATGAAGGGTTTGTCTAGAGGTGATGCCCCATATTAGAGCTTAGAGATGAGCTAGATGGCTCTTGAGTCGGTATATTTTTTTTGTAAGTGTATTTTTTGGGACTTTTTTATGTAGATATATAATATTCATCTCAAACAACACAGGTGATGGGAGCCATCTGAGTTTAGATGCAGCCTGAGATATATGCATAGGGATGACATATGGGCGGAAAGATTAGTTGGAAGCAGTGGCACTGATAATGTGCTCAGGCGGTTTGGCTACCTGGAGGTTGCAGATTCTTCTTTCGTGGGAGTGGATGATCGAGGGAAAGCCGACATGGACTGGGTCAATTACCACCAGACATATATTGCGCAGTGGGAGAGTAGACGAGAGTTAGTTGTGATGGTAGACTCTTCCCAGCAGGTCGGGGGTGCAGCCATTAATCGATACATGAGATGATATCGGTCTTGGGCTTCACGATATATGCTGAAGGCACCCCTGAACACGTATTACCCTCGAGCTCCTGGAGATTGACTCATGGTAAGCTAGCATTTCTTAACTGTAATAATAAATTTTTCTTACATCATAATTGAGTTCAATGAGCACATATTACGAGGATATATTAGGCTATTTTGGGAGGGTGGATGACACAGAGATTCAGCAATCAATAAATGAGTATGAGGGGTTGTGCATGGACTTGCACCTAAACATGCATATTTAAATGGCAATGGACGGTAGCATTCCGGGTACTTCATCGTCGGTCTGGGATGGGTGATGGATATTGGTCCATCAACTCCACCAGTGGTCGGACCATCTACATATACATTCACACATCCACCACAGTATTTGTACCAGGGAGCTATGTGGTCACGGTCACCGACAGCAACCCTTCTGCCTCCCTCATTCCATATGACACTCCGTATGGACATATCATGGTTACTCATCCAAGCAAAAGAACGGAGGACCGGGGAGCATCGACTTGGAGATGAGCACAACGCCATTACACCTAGTGATGCGATCTGCATCGTAGGCATCGGAGATAGTCAAATGTACTATTATATATTACATCCATCAGATTACATTTTGTTGTATGTGTACTTACTTATGAGTGGCTATTTTTATAAAATGTCTATGATACATGCGATCATTAGGATTTCACTGTAACTTGTTGATGGGACTTGTACATGGTATTGTTAGCATATATTTCAATTTGATTGAAGAGCGTTAAAGGCTTGTTGTGCCAAGCTAATTTCGTTAATTTGTATGTTGTTTAACTTAAAATATTTCTCGTGACAAAAGGAGTTGAATAATGTAGAAATAGTGAGATGATATTAAATATTATAATTCTTGGTTTTAGAGGAAATGAATCTCTTAAGAAATTTTTTGGTGAATCCACTTATCAAAGCTTCTATATGTCATTTGTAGAAATACTTGTGAGATTGTTGCTTATCATATAATACATTCAAATCTTCTAAATAAATAACATTGCTCCTCCAAACCTTCAACTCCGTAATTTTTTATTTGCAAAAATATGCATCGAGCCTCAAAACCAAATTTTAACCAATATAAAAGTTGTAAACAATTTTGTTATGATTCCAACGATACAAACTTTACTCAATTCCCATTATGACTCGATCGCACAAAATCGTTCTTTGCTTTCGAACTTTCAGTCCGTCAGCAATTGTAAAATCTACTGTGTATCGGGCCACAATCATAAACTTTCACCGAACATAAAACTTGTAGAGAATTCTGTTACGATTCCAATGATGCAAATTTTGCTCAATTCTCAGACCGTATGACTCCGATACACACAAAATATGATTTTTAAATTTTCAGCATAGTTTCAAGCATTTGCAAAATCTTTGCATGAAATCACAAATTTTAACCAACATAAAAGTTGTAGACAATTTTGTTACGATTCCAAAGATGTAAATTTTGCTCAATTCCTGTGACTCGACGCTAAAATATGAGCGCTACATATTTAAAAAAAAAAATTTAAATCAGCCTTCGACGTTGTTGTGCAAATGGCACGATCGGAGGCATCATCGTCGTCATCATCTGGAAGGCCTATTTTCATAAAATTTTTTTTGATACCTAAATTGCTAATTATGATTATGAATGTGCCTATTTTAAAAATTTTGTCGTTAGTTTAACAAGAAATAGCTCCATAGTTTTTTTTTATTACCAATAAGAGCTATATTAAAATGTCCATATGTATGACAGATAATGTTAGGCTACAAGCTAGTCAGGTGGTTTACAACTAGCACTCCCCACCATCACCAAAATTACTCCATTGATTTAAACATGATATTCTTTATAAGATGTCAAATCGTGAATCATCAAAATCTTAGCTTCCATTAATTTAAACATGATATTACAAAAAAAAATTTGATTAAGCATTTAGAAATAATAAATTGAAACTCACAATTTTTATTTCTATGTACCAGTTCAATCCCAAGCTCGATGGCGACCTCTAGCAGCATCTTTCCCGCTACTTCCATGAGGAGATCCTACGGAAATGAAATACGTACAACTCTCCATTTTCATTCCCAAGGAATTCTACCTCTGGTTTCACTTCCATCCCTTTCTACTGTTCAATCTCCCAATGCAGGCAGGCGAAGAACAATAACAATAAGGCGATAGCGATGATCCTTAGTTCTCGGGATGGTAGTGATTTTATAGATGAGTTCTTCTAAAGTTGCGTGGAGTCCAATGTATAAATTTTTATATATAGAATATCTGAGATCACGGATATGATCGAGGCGTAATCTTGGAAATAAATGAGGTAGGATTTGACTTATGCAAGTGTAAAGAATATGATAGTAAGATGATTAAATTTGTTCAATTTTGAATGTATTTGAAATAAAGTTTATTTTTTTATTTCATTATATTGTACTTTATTTTATAAAAAAATATTATTTATTTTCAAACAAATTTAAATTCTTTTATAAATATTTTAAAATTTTTAATAAATCTTTTGAGATTCAATATATATATAATTTAAAATAAATATAATATAAAATATTATTGATTAAGGAAAAAATTATAAAATATATAATTGATCTATATGAGCTCCAACAATGCATGTGCACCTATGCTAGCTACCGGTCCACGTTACAAGTTCACCTGCTTTCTTTGCATAGTTTTTAATATTTTTTTAATTATTTACTATAATATTATGATCTTATTTTGCTAAAATAATAATTTGAAGAAATGTAATAAATAAAATTATTATCTTTAACTTATGATGTACACAGCTTCTATTTATCTATAAAATGTTTTACAAAACTTTTAAAAAATATAACATAATTTTTATATATTTTAAATACTTCAAATTTTATATTTATAAATTTGATATTTTCTAATGAATAAGAAGCATATTTTATTTTAAAAAATTATGTCATAGTAAAACTTTAAATATTATTATATATTCTTCTATATTTTATTATTTTGACTGATTATCATGCATTTCAAATATATAATACTTTTAACTATAAATTTAATGAAACATTTAATTTTATTAATTTTCATACATGAAGATTAAGCAACAACAACTTACCCATCACTTCCATTTGGCGGATTATACAGCCTCCCTCCTCATCATCAGCAATTCCAATCAAAGAGATCAAAACTCAAAGTTGCATACATAATACTTGCATAAGTAAAACTCAAAGCAATTTCAATATGATAGTAGGATGACTTAAATTAGTCCACTTTTGACAAACTTAGGCTGATTTAAAATGTCGCTATAAGGAATGAGATTTAAGTGAGATAAATGGCTGAAAATAGTTGTGGTGGTTTAGGTTAGGATATGTATTTATGATCTGGAGTAGTTGATGGGAAATTAAAGGGTTTAAGTGATTAATGAAGTATAAGTATTATTGAGTGGAAGGAAGGTATAGGTTTATGGAGGAGAGTAGATAGCTTAATGTATGGTTAGAGATGATATTAAGAGGTATAAAAAAATAAAATAAATTACCTTGAGTATTCGAGGTGAGGAAAGAAAGATATGTTGGATAACTAGCACTCCCACTAAGGATTGCCAAGGTTTGGCCCCCAAGCTCTCAAACCATAAAAACAACACAAATAATTTCTAATTGTCAAAGATCTTATTATACTATACTATACTGTGTAGTATATACTACAGTATAGTGTAGTTATAGTATAGTATAGTGTAGTGTGTTACTATACGACCCATACACTATTATACACTACACATAGTATATAGTTCCACTAGTGTATAACTATACTGTATTATTATACTATAGTGTAGTATCTACATAATGTGTGTTACTATCTTACTATACTATATAATGCTGCTATCTGGGGTGTATCTATGTTATACAATGGTATATATAACCTTATATAAGTATGGTGTAGTGGTATGGTATAATTACCACTATATGCTTTCTATTATACATATATCATACTAGTTGGTGTAGCATATATACCACTTGTATATATTGTTGTATGTATATAATGGTAATATATATTATTTCTATTATATTTTATATATACAATATAATAATATATAGTACCATACACATATCTTTGCTACACGTATACTATAACACAACCACTATATGTGGTATCCATGCATGGTATGGTTTAGTATAAGATGTGGTTTAGGTATAAACATGATATACATATCTTATATAAACACTACACTCTTGTGTATATAATTATGGTGAGATAGTGGTTGTTATAATTATACTATATAAATAATATTACTTATCTTGCAATATCTTACCTGTATATGCTATATGCTTTTATATGTTATACCTTATATGTACTTAACCTTGCATATGTGGTATGTTATATGGTGTAATTTACAATGCTATGTATGTGTAGTATACATACTTATGTATTATATGTTTATATGGTAATATGATACATACCTTTGTGCATAGTGGTATATATGGTGTAAGTATGGTGTATGGTGATAAATATGTATGGTACACTCGCATTATGAGTGTTATAATGTTATATAGTGGTGTTGGTGTGGTGTAATGATATCGTATGCTATATACCTTGTATACAAAGATGTGCATGGTATGTAAATAGTGGTTAATATGATTATCTTATCTTGGTATACACTACCTGCTTATGCGTTATATACTACACTTTATGTATGGGTATGTATAACATATGACATGAGGTATGCAACAACACTATTTGCTTTACACAAGCCCGATACTTTATGGTACACTTTATATGCTGTTTCATTTTGTATATCCGCGATTGGTAGCGGGTGTGAATTATACATGAATAGTGCTATCTTATACTATCTTGTATGCACGTCAACTCATAAATGTAATATAATGTGGTATGGTGTGCTCATACTATCTTATCTTAATGTAATATATGCTTTTACCTTGTATATATTA